>JAJPUD010005199.1:35073-137226 GCA_023553655.1 Myrmecobius fasciatus
ACACACACACACACACACACACACACACACACACACACACACACACACACACACAGAGTTTGATTTCACTAAAGCTGGAAAGTTCTGTGTGTCAAATATAAGAATCAAAAAACTTTGTCATTTCATCATTAAAAGAGTAAATATTTCGAGAAAAAAAAAGTTTAACTATACTTTCCAGGTAAATTTTCTAACACCCCCCCCCAAAAAAAACCCCTACAACCCTTTCAATTAATTTTGTAAAGCAATTTTTCAACAAATTTATAATTTTATCAATATGGGCATTTCTGCCATCCATATACCTTCTTATATACTAACCTTGAAGGCTCTTGGGGTGACATAGCTGTATTTTCCAGACCACATTTGCTTGATGAGCTCAGCATAAGATTTTGCTATTTCACCTCTCATTCCTAAGGGATTGTCAAAATTCAATTCTTCTTGATATTTATCATTGAGGAAATACTCAGTAAGCGGAGGAGTGTTGCTCAAACACTGCAAAAATCAAAATTGGTGACTTCAAGTAAAAGTAAACATAACCAACTTTAAAAAGATTTTGCTATACTGTATTGAGAGGAACAGATTTTTTTCTTAAACATCGCCCATATAGAAGGCTTTTAATGAGAATTTTAAAAGACTTTTAAAGCTTCTGGTTAAATAAAAAAACAAATAACTAATCCACCTTAACAATAATGCACCCAAACAATCCATTCTATGCTTCCAAATTTCAATGTAATTGCTTAACAAATAAAAATACTAAAGTAATATTCTGATCTTTTAAACTTAGAATCATTCTATTTCATTTCTATTTGGTGATAGAACATTTGTAAAACTTTTAACTGTAGTAAATTACCTGTTAACTGAAAAAGAATCGTTCATTGTTTACTGCTCATTCTTTCATTTGAACTTGCAGAAGTTACTCTTTACTTAGTAATATGAAATAAGTTCTGACTGAGTAAGTAGAAATTACAATCCCGTGGAAGCAAGATACATTGTTTTAAAAGGTACCTGTTTTGGTAACTGCCAGTTACTCAATCAAGTAATCAAGGGTCACACAAAACCCCAGCTCTCCTTTTGGCTAATGAATGATAACTGCTGGTTCTGACTGTTAGCTTAGCTGAGCCTAGTAAAAAACACACTGTCAATCAGAACTTAGGCCAGGTGCATTTTTACTCTCTCTAATTTCCTAATATCCCAGCAATCCAATTCTTTTGGGGAAAAAGCTGAAAACTGTAGACAGATTTATTCACCTATTTCTTGAACCAAAATTAAATAATTTAGTGAACTAACATATAAATGGTAAAAGCAAGCTTTTTCTTAATATTCAATCTCAAATTTCAGTGACCATTTTTAATAGCTGACAACATATCATTTAACA
This sequence comes from Myrmecobius fasciatus, assembly GCA_023553655.1. NCBI lineage: Eukaryota > Metazoa > Chordata > Mammalia > Dasyuromorphia > Myrmecobiidae > Myrmecobius > Myrmecobius fasciatus. The sequence continues at coordinate 36,446 of JAJPUD010005199.1, forward strand.
TCTATGTGGATAAATTTTTTTTAAAAATCATACCCCTTTAGGCTCCACTTAATGCCACACAGTGTATGTCACAGACAATGGACAAATATTATCACATAAGGTACATTGCTTTATTGGGAAAACTTATTTTTGTGATTGGTGGGAAAAAATTAAGACAGTTGCCAACACCTATTTTTTGAGATAAATAACTCATTTTACTGTGAAATGTTATATGTTAAAATTTTGATTACTTCTCATTTGGTTTGGTTTAAAAAAAAAACAACTTAGATGAAAAAGGTTTAGATAACATATTTAAATGATCCATCTGGTTTATCTATTATTTATTTAAAATTTCAACTGAAAAATGTTAGAAACTGACTTACTAAATTATCTAACTAATTAACTAAATTATCATACTGTTATGGCTCAGAAATAATACAACTTAACAAAGTAAGTCTAAGTAATTAAAATATTTATTCGGGGAGTTTATTGAGAACAGTCTAGTTTAACAGGTAGCCTAAGTCCTCTTGCTCAGCCACAATTAGAATTTCACATACTATTTACTATTTAGACAACTTATTTCATCAAGAAGTTGTCTTGAGCAGTTTGGGATGAGTTTTGGAAGCTATTCAAATGGCAAAGTGAGCATAAGGAGGGAGAAATGGAGTGGAGGAAGAATTTGTGCTGAGAAATAACAGCTTCCTTTATTGCTCCTGCCTACTGGCTATTTTGACTGCTGATAGAATCATAAAGACCTTTCCAAACCCATGGCCATCCACAGCTGGACTGAGATAAATATGTGTCTACATATTCAGAACAGTAGAAAAAGAAGCTATGGGAAGAAAAAATATGATTTCCCTCTTTCCTGCCCTTCTCTTTACCTCTCTCCCTCTTCCAGTTCTGCTTCTACTTGTCTGCCTGCTCCTTTTTAATTTTGTTGGTTCACTGCTATTCCACAAAGCTCTTTACTAGGATCTCTTTCCAGCCTCTCATTGAATTCTCTCACTTGGTAACTTCATCACCTTCCAAGGACTTCATTATTTCTATGTAGGTAATTTCCAACTCTATAGACCTAGTAGTCCTAATCTCTCTCCTGGAGCTAAGGCAAGAATTTCCAGTTGCCTAATAGGGCTCCATAGGCTATCTAAAGCTGGGTGTTTTGTAGACATCTCACATTCAATATACCTAAAACAGAACTATCTTCACCCTAAAACATCCCCTTCTTATGAAATTCCTTATTTCAGTTAAAGGCATCAATGTCCTTCCAGTCATCAAGGTTCGGAATCTTGGCATTATCCTTGATCCTGCGTATCTAATCAGTTATCAAAGCTTATTACGTTTAGCCCTATAACTTATTTTGCATCTGTCCTTAATTCAGGCCCTCACTATGGAAATAGCTTCATAATTTCTACCTTATGTCATTCCTCTCAAATGTATCCTACACATGATTATCTATGTAATTCTTCTAAAGCACAAGTCTGACCATGATACTCTCCTACTCAATAAACTCTAATAAGTCTCTACCGCCTCCAGAATCAAAGCCCTTTGCTTTCCTTTTAAAGCCCTTTGAAACCTAGCTCCAATCAATCCTTACAAACTCATTCATCATTCTCCTTCTTGCACTCAATGATCTGGCCAAATTGATTTTGCAGTTCCTCACAAATGGTACTCTATTCTTCTATCTACATGCTTTTTACACGGCCAATTTTATCACCCCCATGTCTATAATGTTCCCTTCTCAGTTCTATCTATCAGAGTGCCTGGTTTTCCTTCAAAACTCTCCTCAAGCATTACCTTCCAAATGAAGTCTTTCCCCTCTCTCTTGGCACTACTGTTCTACCATCATTTTAATTTAATTTATTCATACTTCTTTATGTAATATGTTTCATCTTCATTGAGGACAAAGTTTCATTTCTTTCTTGCTAACTCCAATGTCTAGCACTGTGTCAGGCACATAGTTGGTACTTAAAAGTAGTTGTCTATAAATTTTTTGGATCTGAAGTGATTAGAGTGACCACTTATGAGATATTCATTGGTAGGATTATTTAAAAATAGTATTTCATGAAGGGAAAATGGTTTACATAGTAGTTTTAGGTCTTTATCGACAAGAAATTTGCTTATATAGTCTTTGCTGACAAGCAGATTTGCTTACAGAGAATAAAAATATAAAAACTGCTGAAAAGGTGAAGAGAAGTGTGGAAGGTGAGAGTTATAGACAAAGCATTTCATTGTATGAGTAGACAGCATATTCCAAGAAAGTAAGAATGGTCTGTGGATCACTTAAAGACAAGAACTGGAAGGAGTGCTAGAAAAGTGACAAGTAGGTATGTGTGGTCTGAACACACAGAAAGGGCCAGGAGAGAGAAGAAAATGAGGAAAGCTAAGTAACATAATATGTTTTAACATTTAATACAAAAGCAATATGGAGTCACTGTTAGGTTTAAAAAAGGGGGGGGGGGAAGAAGAGGGAAATTACACCCAAGACATAACTTGTTCTTATGAGCTATTTGGATCTGGAGGATAGTAACTGAAGACAGGTGAAGTAGATCATAAATAGGTCCACGGGAATAAGAAGGGAAGCGGGAGGGGGGAAAGATCTCAGTTTAAATGCCACTTTCTGCAAAGAAATCTTTCCTGATTCTCCCCTTTTCTCTGAGACTGGCTGTATATACTGTAAATTTTTGATGTGAACAGTTATTTGCATTTTGTCTCACTCATTAGAATGTGACTTTCTAAAGGGGAAAGAGTGTCTTTTGTCTGTCTTTATACCTTTACAAGTACCTATCATATACTAAGCTGCTCAATAAATTCTTGCTGACTGGTAGGGCTTGGTGATAAATGCAGATTGAATGGCTGAATTGGATGCAGAAGGAAAAGGTGATTGTTGGGACCTTACACAGTAGCAGTGTTACCAGGAAAGAAAAATGAAAAACCTAATAGTTTGGGGCTATAGTAACAAACTTGTTTTATATATGCCTAGCTATGGGGTCACAGAAATGGAGCTGTCTTGTGAGTTAAGAAGAACTGGACAATGTTCAATATTAGTGATGCTGAAAAAAATAAGCAATAGCAAATCAAAACAAGAATGAATAACAAAGATATCAAGAAAATCATAAAATTACACCGCCTTAAATGGAGTTTAAGAAATCTGTTAAGAAAAATAAGACATGTATGATATCAAAAATAGTAGAAGAGTCAAGAAAAATAAGAGAAAAGGCTGCTGAATTTGAGTAGCAGGGAGGCTCTGGTCCTCAGCAATAGTAGAAATCCAATAAACTCTAACCTCTGACAGTGATGAACTATGGCTTTGAAAAAAGTAACTTACTGTCTCTTTGGATCACTTAGGAAATATTTAGCTTACCACCACTTTATTTCCTCAAGGTCGTTAGGCAGAATAAAAAATAGGAAAGAAACATCTAAAAATTGATTTCTCAGGTTTGCTTTTGTTAAAAGAAAGTAGTTATTGTAAAAAGCTAAAAAAGTAAGTGTAATCCAGCTTCTAAAGTAGATGGAAATCACTGATCTAAATTATCCCATGGGAAAAAAAAATGGATCCTATTTTTAAAAGTCTGTCCTTTAAATAGGTATATCCTATTAAAAAATTTGTAGGCATTAAGATCCAACAAATTCACTTGGAAGACTGTTCTAATTACCTATTTTGTCCAAGATGTTTTCCTCCTGTCAAATAAATCCCTTTTTCTTGAAATTCAATTTACTTATTTTTTTTTCTATACGGAATCAAGATCCCAATTAAGACATTAAAAATAGCTACCAAAGTTAAATAAACCAAATTCCTTATTTTCCCCCCATTCCCTTTAATCACTATATCCAACATCGGAAGTGCTGACAGCCCCACGAATATCTTTCCTGATCTTTGATGAAACAAAAAACAACAACAACAACAAAAACAAAAAACAAAAAACAAAACAAGATGATAATTTAAAGGATGGGGATAAGTTATTTATTTAATGCTATTTTTTTAGAAATTCCAAGTTACCACTAGAAAATTTTAATTTTGATTGATTGCTTCTTTTTATATAGGGATAATGCTCTTTACACTGTCAATAAAATGGCTTATTACTTTAAAACAATTTTTAATGTCTGAGAAATGATTTAGGTTTCTTTTTTTCTCTTTTAATCAAAATATATATATTTTTTATTTTTCAGGTTGTTAGCAAAATTTCTTTCTTTCCAACTACCTTTTTTATTTACCACTATATTTAGTTTATATTAGGCTTCCAGGGTTTTTTCTGTTAGCTGTCGCTTGCTTTTTAAAGAAATATTCAAAGCAGGCCACATTCAGTTTATTTGCACTCTCAGTTCTTGTACCTGCTACTCTATTAAGGGTAAAGGAGTCAGCCTTTGAAGTATGGTATAGTATAAAGGTCAATGGTTCTGAAATTTAAGCACTTGGGTAAAAATCCCAATTCTTCTACTTACTGCCTAAGTGACCACCTTGGCTAGTCATCTTAGTTTCTTCATCTGCAAAATTTTTCTGGGGACTGGACTAGAGATATTCCAATCTGATGGTTATTACTGTCACCTTCTGTTATGCATGTCCTTTGAGAGTAAACTCAAGGATGAATATGCCTCATGTCTGGCCATAACCTCCCTATCTCAGTGACTCTGAACTCTTATAGAACATCATCTAACCTGCCACACTACTGATTTCTCATTCCATCCCCCTCGATTCTCACAGTCTAAAGTGCCAACCCAACTACACTCAGCCCTTCCACTGTGCCCTCTGGAATCCATAGGCAAAGTTATTTTCTTTCACCTTAAATTTTTCCCTCTCCCAGTCCTTCCCCATCCCCATTGATGACACAGCTTCCCTGGCCATCCTTTTCAGTACTAGCTGAACCTTCACACATTCTCTTTGGCTCACTGATTGAGCCCCTGTATTCCCCATTCCAGGTTCTCCCCTTTCTCCATCACTCAGTAACCCCTCTTCCTTTGAGATTCATACTACTCATATCTACCACCCAATCAAAATCCTGGTAGTTGTTACCTACCTTTCTTTCCTCAATAAATTTTGATACCTTGTTTGCAATTTTTCTCTCCTCCTCTAATTCCTGCCCTTCTATGAGAGCATACACATTGATTCTCCCTCTAATACTTTAATCACTCAGTTACTCAACCTATTCACAGCCACACACAATGTCATTGGGTTTTTGATCTTGTCTTCCTTTACAAAACTGTCTACTCTGTGACTTCCAATCCTGTGACTCCTCAAATTCTCCCCTACACCATTTCTCCTGCACTTTTCTCTCCATGTTATGTTGATCCCTTGGTGAACCAAATCAATTCTAGCCCCCTTATTATATTTCTGAAAATCCTTAAATTTGTTGCTTTTGCTCCAAAACATATGCTGCTGAATTAAGGTGTGGTGGAGAAAAGTCATAACCACCATTCAGACTGGATCTACCACAAATCTATGTTACACATTTTTAACTGAGCCCTCACTGCTGCTAGGCAATCCTAATTCTACCATCCTTCTCAACTTACTCTCCTGTTGTCCACAGAGGCTCTTCTCCAATATATCCTCCTCTCTATTGACACTGTCATCACTTTGGCGTGGGCCCTTAATTTCATGCTTTGATTAGTGCAGTAGCTGATGGTAGAACTTGCCCTGCTTTTATTCCTAGTTGTGTCATGGAGATAAGTGGGACCTTAAAGCCTGGGTTGGCAAAGTAGAAGTACTGGGGGAGTTTGAAAGGCTGTAATTATTAGTTCAGTACAAACTGTAAGTCTGTTCTCTGAGGGCAAACTTTGTGAGAGCAGGCAGGGCTCATCTATAGGTGGACTGGAGGGCTGTATACTTCTGGGCAATAGAAACTCTGAAAAGGCTGTTTTATTAAGTCAAATATGAAAAGTGGCAAACTAAGAGAGGTACACAGTAATTTTAGTTAGGAGGGAACTTATTTTACAGATGAGGACATGAAGACTTAGAAAAAATGAAGGGATTTCTAGGATACTAAGACATAGGAAGACAGATTTATCTGTCTGGGATCTGAAATAAATTTTTTGGCTTCACAATTCATTACTTTTACCAGCAGACTATGTGCATTCCTTCAATTTATAAGTAACTTTGTATTTTATGGAACAATTAAAGAAAAATGAATAGTTGTAAAACAAAAAAATGTAAGGTGCTTTTTAGAGGTTTGAAAAGATCAGCTAAAAACTTATATAAAAAACAAACTTAGAAGAGAGATGGAAAATAATGGGCTTAAACAATGACTTTATGAATCATTTGGGAAAAATGAGGCAGGAACATTTTTGTTTAATAATAATGATCATCAATTACATTTTGCCATATTCTCTCTTAGTTTATAAAATTAAAATGAAATTCTATGAATACTTAATATAGTCTTTTTAAATCAAAGTACACACAAGTCATATTTTACTTGGCAAAAAGTTTTCAACTAAAAACAGGGACTAATAACTTTTAAAAATTGTCATTCATATCTTTTGTTTTTGTCACCTTAATTTCTGAGTAGATTCCTCCCTCCCCAATAAGCCATCTTTTGTAGCAAAAAACTAAAAAGAGGAAAAGCAGTTCATTAAAACTAATCAACCAAGTCTGACAGTACATATATGCAATGTTACAAACTCATAGTCCTCTACAAAGAAGACAGGTAAGTACATTCTCCTGAAATAATACTAAGCTATGGCAATGCAGAAGTTATGTTTGGAATAATTAAATTCAAGAATTCATCTAAAAACACAAGTCACTATTTACATAAAAAAATGAAAGGAAAGGTCTATTCAATTTCTTTTAGATGTTCTCACTGAATTTTCATTAGATCCATTGTCTACTTTTCATTAGTCTACCTCACTTTCTTCTTATCTCTGAACAAAGACCAACATCTATTTTCAGTTACACACACACACACACACACACACACACACACACACACACACACACACACACACATTTGGCAAAACCTGTCTCAACTGCATATGAAACAAAAAAAGTCCTGATGCTAATAAAGTGATTTTCTCAGCTTTCTGAAAGAAGTTGGTTGTTTTCAGTCAAGAAGCTATAACCAACGATTCATCTTTTAGGCACAAATAGTTACCTTTAAATACCAACACTCAATTTTAAAGATCAGTTTTTGATGATCTAAAAGGCTGCCTGGAATCAAGCAGATTTGGACTCAAGTCCTGCCTCTGTTCCTTCCTGGGTGCAACCCCGGTCCAGTTACTTAACTTCTCAGGATCCTAGGCAACTTTCCAAAACAAGCTGCAGCAGAACAGGTACACTGGTGGAGGAAGTTTCTATATCAAGGACCTTACTGTCCAAATTGGTGAAATTATAGGTCAAAATTACAACAAAACAAGTGAAAAATCAATCCAAAGGATGTGCCATTTGTCAAAAAAACACATATCTTTAAAAAATTACTAATGTGAGACATCTTTCATTATGTTTATGTTTAGGCATATAAAACCCAAATGCTTGAATTATACACACTGGACATAGCAATTCCAGTTTTCATTAACAACAGATCATATATGTTTATAAAGTTAAATCTAAATCAAATTCTCCTACTTTTGCCCTAAAAATATCATTATCTCAGAAAATTATATTACAATGTAAAGATTCGCTAAAGCATTCAAACTTTCCCTTTCAACTTTGTTGTACAGACTGAAAGACAATTTATAATAAAGGAAAAAAATCCAAAATCACAGTCTCTAAAACCACTATGAAACCAATCTTTTCAAGTTGAATATAATGGCTTATTTTTAGCATAGCATCAGATACAAAAAAATCCACAGAATGAAGTTTCTGAGGAAGGTTAGCATACAACAATTTGTATTTGCATTATTCTTCAGGTTTTTGGTTTTTTTTCCTTAAACAATCATCTTTGTTACAGAACATTTTTACACAAATCTTTTATATTCATAATGACAATTTCCATTTATTGGGTTGTTTGACACTATGTCTTACCCTAGTTAAAGTAATAACAAAACACCCCATGCTTACATAACCAAACAGAAATATGAAGAAACTTCCTTGAAGTTCTCACTACAAGAAGGCATATAAGCTACTTTCTTGCTCAACTAGAATTATTTTTCAAAGTAATTTTTAAATATCCATAAAAAGAAAGATGATTTCTGGTTTTCAATGATAATGGACAAGGTATACTTACTTATACTAAACATTCGTATCTTTTTATAAATTTTAAAACAGTTCACAGAATTAAACTGAATGGTGACATGAAGAGAACAGTGAAACTTAAGAAATTGATAGACTACATTCCGGTCTTGATTCCCTGATTCAAACTATGTGAACCCAAGAAATAATTTAGCTCCTCTTGGTCTTAGCTTCCAAAATGGAAATGCAAAACTGGAATAACTATAATATTACTAGATAGTTCTGAGAATCAATTGTCAATGTATATGAAAATTATAAGGCATTATACTAACAAACACTATTATTGATTAGGCAGTAAATTTTGTGTCAGGTTGAAATTCATTCAATTTTTTTGAACCATTCCTTATTACTGATAGTAAATTTATTTAGCTGCCCTGAAAGAAAGTTCAGGCTAACATCTTTACAAATGATGAGTTTTCTGTACAAAGATTACTAGATCCTACAACTATCACTAACAGGATTTATGGCTATAAAACAATATAACTGAAATTAAATTTAACAAACATATATTTAAGTGATTGAAAGTACTTCACTCTGGGACATTCAGGAGATGATAAGAAATAGACAGATGTTGATATATACCACTGTTCTGAAGAAAGATTTGGCCTGGAGGTCTAGATTTTAGGGTCACCTGCAGGGAAACAGTGGTGGAACCCAGAGGAACTGAAAACTGTTATAGACTTAGAATAGTTTTCTTGGGGGTCTGTTTGTATATGTATTCCAATGATTCTGCTGTAGCTTAAAGTATTTGAGGATTTTTTTTTTTTTTGTATTCAGTTTGCAACATTCTTTTGAATATTCTCAAGGGTGGTAAATCTTAAGGCCAAATGACTAAATGTAATTTTAGTCACATCTGGTAAGTTAGATACTACCATTTTTGGTTAAAATAATGATGACAGAAACAAGGACAAATGTATAACCATAAAGTATGCACAATGATTTTGTTTGGTGACTGATCAACAATTTAAAAAATGTTTTGTGCGAAGTTAAGATAAGTTTACAGCCTCACAAAAAGAATCAGAAAAGAGAGATATTTTGATGTATAAGTCCGGTTAAAAACAACAAAAGTCTCATTCATTTCTTTCTTTTCTTTTTTTTAAAATTTTTAATTTTTTTTTTTTTTTTTTTTTGCTTTTTGCTGAGGCAATTGGGGTTAAGTGACTTGCTCAGGGTCACACAGCTAGGGAATGTTAAGTGTCTGAGATCACATTTGAACTCAGGTCCTCCTGACTTCAGGGCTGGGGCTCTATCCACTGCGCCACCTAGCTGCCCCTCATTCATTTCTTGATAGTCATTCATACTTCTTAGCTTTAGTTGGAACCAAGGAGGTGGTGAAAAATTATCTATACCTGCTATAAACCAGAAGTCAAAGTATTATAAAGATATAAATTAATTTGTGGCCCCAACAAGAGCTTTGGATGAAGTGTCTTCTAAGAAGGTGACCTTCTACTCTATTTCACTCCTATTAACACATATTTTTCAGATTAGTAATGGTTGATGGAAAAAAGTTTAGGCTGAAGGGTTGGGTCTGAAGTTTAGCAAGAGAAAGAAGGGGATTATGGAGAAAGCCAAACCCAAAGTGATGTGATTCAGAATGCAGGGGTGGAAATGGATGGTACAAAGACAAGTATGTTTATTCTGTAATCTTTTCTGTTGGTCCTTGGCAACTAAGTTAGATACTATTGACAACAAAGACTGTATAAATGAAAAGTAACAATGAAACCTAAAATTAAATAGGTTCTGTGCTAAGAATCTGGATAACAAAAATTAAATCTGAATTTAATGCAGAAAGGAAGTTTCTTGAGGCCAGAGACTATTCTGGTTTTGGCTCTGTATCCTTGGACATAGAACAGTATATGGAACATAGCAGATGCTTAGTAAATGCTAATTATTGTTTAATATAAACGACATTTAATTCAGATTGAGGACAAGATTAATAACTTTTTGGGGTATGGAGAGAAGTCAGAAGAAAGTTACAATAACTGATGTAAGAGAACTGGAAAAGATTTAAGGGATCAGAAGAATAAATTCCGGAAAAATTTCAATTTGCTCTTGTAACACATTAAAGACTGAACAAAAGACTCCAAGAATAGTTCAGGGAAATAGAACAAAGTTAGAAAACATAGGCTCTATCTAGATTTAGTTTCATCAATAACTTAGTGTGTGGTCACACTGATGAACACAATTATTTAACCTCATTCTCAATCAATTTCAACATCTATAAAACGGTAAAAATAGCACCTGGTTTACCTACTTCACAAAACCAATGTGAAAAAGCTTTGTATAGCTGGACATAGTGACACATGCCTGTGATACCTGATCAATGGAGAAGTTGAGGCTGACAGAGCCTGAGTTAAAAAGTTTTGAGCTTCTGTAGGACAAAAACTAATTCTATGTTTGTACTGTCTGGCACCAACGTGTTGGGACCCAGGAGTGAGTGGGGCACAGAAGAAGGGGTGTACCATACTGTTTAAGGAAATGTGAAGTGGTCAGAAACTGAGCATGCCAAAAGTTCCATGCCAATTAGAAGTGGAATTGGGCCTAGGGGACTATCACAGCCTAGGTGAAATAGGAAGACCTTCTACTTATCTCCAAATCAACACTGTATATAATATTACACATACTATACACACACGTATGCTTTAAAGCTTTATATTAATTTTAAACATTAAGATGCAGATTTAGAAATATTCCTTTCATGTAGCTATTTCTATAATTTCTAACAGAAGTGCCATGATGCTTGAAAATTAAAAAAATATTTTAATATAATTTTTCTGCAGGAGGGAAATAAGTTCTGAGCAACTGACTTAAGAACTTGTGAGAAAAGTAATTGGAAAAAAAAGGAAAAATTATTTTAAGGATATGACACGAATGTCTTACAAACATTAACCTGGAATAAAACAAGTATTTCAATATTCTAATTGAGAGTTTTTCTAGAGAAACAAACCTTAACAATGGCTCTTCTGCTAAGTAGTGAACATAAATAGAAGAGGCAAAGTATTAAAAAAAGAATAAATATATAATTAAGCCACTGGTTAATGGTTTATTCCTCTTTATGACATTTTCTACATGAAACTTTCTACCTTGATCTTAGCATTGAATATGATCTGAATATTCTCAATATAAATGATATATGTTTTTTGTTACATATGAAGAGTGTGAAAGTTTTCCCCTTATACACACATACAAAAATACATAGATACATACATACATAAATCTTATTATTCTTATGTAGAATACTATACATTTCTTTTACTAAATATATTCTGACAAATGACTGGATTTCCAGTGCCCTGGTCTCTGCTTTACAACTCTCCCATAAATTCTACACCCACTTTTATTCATGGATTCAAATACAGTTCTATTATATAACCAAAACTCAAATCTTTAACACCATCATATTTCAGGAAATGAGTAATTAATAGCCATCCCAATAATTTGTAATTAATCTGGAATTTCCCCAGTACCTGGAAAATAGTCAAAGTAATCCCCTTCAAAAAGAGAAAGTTGTCTTTTGTAATGCTGAATATGAACCACTCCCTTTCTGTTCAGGTGCTCCAGAAGCCCAATTCTCAAGTGATCATTGTATGCTCACTATTTTAGTAAACCGGTAACTAGAACAGGAAAGAAAACAAACTTAATTTTTGATTACCTAAAGCTTTTGAATGAGTTGAGTAACTCAAACTGATCAAAATGAAATAATCTCTCACAATCCTTGGGGGAAGGGGGAGAAATCTTCCCACTGATAAAATGAAAGCCTGATCTAAATTAAAAGGTAATCACTTTACTTAGATTTGACAAAACAAAACCCAACAATTCCATGATTAAAAGCAAAATCTTCCTCCCCCTCCCCCGGGGTTTAAAGGGATGGAAGGATGAAGAAACATTTTTAGATCTGACACCTCAGTAACATTTCCATGAAATGTCTTCCTAAAGTGTCATGGTAACAATAGTCTGAAAAGCTGGTGTAAACTTGAAGGCCCCGTATTATTTGTATAATGAAATAGAGGAGGGAATAAAATGAAATGGTAAAATAAAATTTTGAAATAAAGAATCATGAACCTAAGCCTTTGCTTGATAAGCAGACCATGAAATCATTACAGATATTTCTGTGCCACAAGTTTTTTCTTTTCTCTAAAATTAATTTTTTTAGAAAAAGAAAATCTGAATGAAATTTTAATATTAAATTAAAATTCTTCCTCAAATTTTTGAGTGCAAAGCCATTTGTAGCACCATTTTGTATTGTACCTCTCCTCTTTCATCTTAAAAAAAAAAAAAGGAAAATGTAAGTGGATACTAATCCTCTTTCATTTTACTTTTACTATGATTTTCTACCACAACTTACCAGGTTAAGAGTATGGAAAGTATTATTTAAGATAATGAATTATGTAATCGGTAAAGTTTTAGAAATATGACTTTGATGATTTAGGCAAAAAGATTTTGCTATTCTCAGGTATTAGTATAGTATAGCTGTGAACTCTTCCCAAAAATATTTACGCTATTTTTAATGATTAAAAACCCTATACCATAACAATATTTATCTAATTTTGTTTTCTGATATATTTCATCACTTACGGCTTTGCCAATAATGGGAGCTGCTGCAGAGGAGTTTTTCACACTAATACAACTTTTTAGTGTGATCTTAAAAATCTCATCTGTAAGGCTGAGTTATGAGAATTCTAAGTTCACCACAAAGATCACTGCCAGGTTTTACACATCAGGGCCCTATGCACCACCACAGTGATCTAAACCAAACAATAATGATTATATAGATTGATGAATTGAGACAAAAGTTCTAAATGTACAAATATTGTGATGGAGTCACTTGTACAATATTGATTAAACTAATCTAAAAGCCAAGATGTTATTAATAAGAAAACAACATCAGCAAGAAAGTTTTATGTAGGCTGTGACTCAAATTAAATTCTAATATTAAGTATGGAATCCTGACACAGCAATAGTTTTTGAAGATTTTATTTTTTTAGCAACACATTCGATTATGTATTTTCCAAAACATTCTATTATGTAAGCCTATATTTAAAGCAATAAAATGGTTCAGTTCTACTTCTAAGTTAGTGACTCTTCAATTTTAAATCACTGATATCTTAAAGCTACCTGTCTGTGTACTCTCTTGTTATAATGAATATTACTGCCTAGGGCTTTGAGAACTTGTCTTTTTTTTCATATGCCCTTTTATTGGAAATCTTGATCAGCCCCTTCGGGTTCAAGTACCATCTTCATGCAGATGCTTTCAAATCTAGATATTTAGTGCAACTTTTTAGATTGGTATCTATCAGTACCTGCCTATCGATTATCTTCTTTATGTTCAAGAGACAGGATTTCAAGCATGACCTATTTCAAACAGAATCATTATCTTCTCCTAAGAACTTGCTGTTGAGGGCACCACAATGTCCAAATTCCCGGGCTCAAAACTTTGGAACTATCCACGACTCTTTCCCAAATTTTAGTGGTATTACATCTCTCACAATCACCCTCATTCAGGCTCTTTGCTTTTGCCTCTCTCATGTGGTACTCTGACAACCATTCCCTTTTTATAGCTGCTTAGCCTTATAATACTCTTCTCCATTAGGAACCCTGTTCTCTCCAGCCAAACCAGATTCCATTTCTATAAATCACTTCATTTTTCTCAGTTTCATACATTTGCACAAAACATTTCTTAATTCTGGAATGTACTCTGTCCTCACCTCAGAATTTTTGTCTTTCTTCAAGAATAAGCTCAAATAATACCTTCACCTTTGTGAAGTCTTTCCTAACTTCATCTTCACTTTTTATATTATTTTTCCAACTTCATCCCCTGCCCCATCTCTCTCATTTTCTGAATTTTCTTTGCATTTCTTTCTGTACATCTACACAAGAAGTAAGCTTCTTGAGTGGGAAATATTTCATGTTTGTGCATTTCCTGTGCCATCACAGTACTATACACATAGTAGACAGTTAATAAATTTAATTTGACCAAAAAAACCCAAAACAAAACAAAAAACTAACAGTTTTATTTGCACAGAAATTGATAAAAGCAAATTGCAAAAAAGTGTAAATTTTTCAATTCTGAGAAGTTCCCAAATGCTCTTTTTATACTAATGATGTGACTTGATTATCTACTTTCTAATTGTGTAGTGAGGAAGGCATCACTGGAAAAGATTTATAAACAATTCTTGAGGGCAGGGATTATGCTATGTACATCTCGATCCATATACCACTCTTTCTTCTCAGCCATCTCACATTAAATTAGGTATATATGTGTCACTCAGTATATACTGATGAAATAAAATTGAAATAGCTTTTCCATTATAACCTAAGGTTCTAATAATACTTGAATGATTTATTACATCTATACGAGTCTATTATAATTTGAATCAAGGTCTAGGGTGAGACTAACAGTTTCTCAATAACAATAACAGAAAAAGGATGCTTATATACAAATAGAGAAACATTTTTAAGGTATGGCAATCAAAGAGATCATTACAACCAAAAGGATTCCATTATAAGATAAAATTTTCCATTCTACAATTTTTCTTATAAACTATAAAGTTTATAGAAAAAAATCTGCATTAGAAAAGGGACTTGAGGGACATATCCAGAAATGATATAATAAAAGTAACTTAAAAAAACTTCATGAAATACTGTGCTAGGATTCTGAAATTTCAAAAGAGAAGTTGGAAAAATGTTTCAAGCAACAATTGTTCCACTGACATAAATTTAGCAAACAACTTCCTAAATATATCACTTTCAAGGAGACAATATTATTCAACAGACTGTATAAACTCTGAAATGCTTACTGTAAAGCATGTAATTATGTATATTTATATCTTATGTTTCAGACACCTATTATAACATTTCATAATATTTATATGATAGTCAAAAAATGTAGCACTAAAGTGATTTTATGAGGCATTCAGCTAAACCTTCTCATTCTGCTGATTATGAAATGTGGATCTAATAAGGATAGTGACTTGTTCAAGGTTATATAAGTAAAAATAGGATTCAAGTTCAGGTTTTTTAACTCAAGATCCATTTTTCTTTCCACTATACCCTAGTTCTTGGGGATTAATGTGAAAGAAAACATCTTACAAAGTTTACATATTTTTATATTCAGTCCCCAATCCTTCAGTCTTAGACCAACAAAAGCTGATAATGATTTTTTGAAACAAAAAACTATTCAAATTTTAATCGAAACCCAACAATTAAGTCTTATGTAACCAGGTCCTCAATTAACTTGCATGACTTTCTTTATGACTTAACTTCTTCTATAAAATGAGTATATTATCAATGTCATTACATAATCCCTTTGAAAATGAAATAAAAAATGTGAAAAACTTGTTAAGAGTTAAAGTAGTATTAAATAGAAATAGTTTAGTTAGAAGTTGGACTTTTGGTAATAGTTCATAATACATTTTTGTGTATTTTATTTCAATACAGTTGAATGTTGGCATTTTAGGGACAAAAATTCTGTACTATAGCTTAATTCGAAAAATCACTTTAAAGATGCAATTGATGACAGCAGATTCTGGGACATCATATAATACATATAAATCTGTATCATATTAGAATGAATATTCACATTAAGTACTTGACAATATGATTTCAAAACCTTCCTTCTAACCCTATTTCATATTGTTACTCCAATCATGTACTATGTGTTCAAGTTGAATTGGACTGTTCAAATCAGCTGTTCCCTGAACTTGACATCTTTCACAGAAATCTTCACATATGCAAAATTGCAGGAACACTTTGTTGCTTGTCTGTTGCAGGCAAACTAAGAAAGGATATTATTATGAATATTTCTATTTTTTGGGCAACTCCCACCTTTAAAACAGGCAACTATAAAAAAATCAAAACAAAAACAATAACCCAAACCCATCTCATATCAGTACTACATATCCTGCTCCCTGGGCATAAAGTCAATACATAGCCAACTAATCTTTCCACTGGATCTAGATGACTCTGCAGGGGAAAGTGAAACAGGTGACCTTGCCCAGCCCTCCCATACTTAAATCTATTTCACTTGCATGTCATGGTCCTCTTTGAGAACAAAGGACCACCACCACCATTTCTATATAAATCTATAGTGGTAGAGTGAATATTCTTATCAAGGACCTTTATAATCTAGTTTCAACTGCCCTTAAGATTTTATTTCATTTTACCTCATTCATATGCTTTTTGTGTTGGACAAATAGTTATTGCCTGAACTCAATACCCTATCTGCTAGTAGTTTTCACAGGTAATTCTGAATACCTGGAATAGAATCTCTCCTTATTTTTGCCTTTCAGAATGTTTCTTCTAAGATCAAATCAGGGGTTATCCTTTCTTTATTCTCCTTAGATGAATGTATTCTTTTCTCTTTTGAAATATTCTTATACCACTTTATTTGGATTTCTCCTTCATCCTATGTCATTTAAAAAAAATCTTTAAAATTTAAAGACTCCCTAGAGCCCAGAAACATTCCTTGGACACAGCAGGCACTTGACAAATACTGATGTATTGAAATTAATATCTGAGATTATTATATTGAGGAAGTACATGAACTTTGATGATCAAAGGAAGTAACAGTTTTCAATTTTAACATTTTAATTAATTAAGATATTAATCCTATGTAATATACCAGATATTGATGCCTGATATTCATTTAAATTAAAAGCAGCTGTGTGAATACAAAAGAAAAAAATGCAAAATTCTTAACCAATGACATGCACAAAATGGAATATAGCATGTGGTATTTGGTTTCCTATATTAGATAAATTTGTTATCTTGTAATTAGAAGAGCTATGAGTGAACACTTGCTTTTTTTGCTTCAAACATTTTTCTACAAGAAATCTTAACAATATTCATTACAAATATATAGATTATGTGATGAATTCTAAACAGCATGAATTTTGGGGTTATTATAAAATTAGTGGCTTACAGATGCCATATCTAACTCTGGTATCCAAGTTCAGAGAAAGGCTTTTATTTCTTTTCAAAATATTACTGCTCTTTATGTTGCTCTTTCTGTTTTAAGTTCAATATAAAACTAGTTTTGAAGAAATTTTTTTAAATGATCCCAAATATTGGCAATAAAAAAAGAAACAAATTAAAATTATTCTTTTAATGTTACATGGCTGGAAGACATGGAATACTCACTATAGTCCCTGAAGAACTGGAAGTGAATTACCAAGTGAGAATAAAAAGGCTCATGGTGGGAATAAGTTGCAATACTACATCAAAAAATAATTACAAAGGAGAATCAGAAAGATGTGGTCAAGAGATATATTAGTGAAAAAAGGGGGTTTGTAAAATGGAATGATTAATTTACATAAGTGCTACGGATATTCTTATGATGTTGAGAAACAGAAGTTTAGAACCTCCAGCAAGATGGGTGTCCCCCCATGTGGTGAATTTATAGATTATAACAGGCATGGATAGGTGGCAACTTGTATTGCTGTAGGGAGTAAACATATTGATTTGGTCAAAGACTATTAGTATTTAAAAATGAAAGAGAAACTATCAATCTGGAGGAACAATATGGCATAGATGTAGAAAGAACTACTGGGAGATAGAGTCAAAATGGAAATTTCCCTCTTCCCCTAAAAAGGCATCAGATTGAATCCTGATGAAGAAATCCAAGGGGGGGAAAATCATTTCTACTCCAGGTCAGCACTGGGAGACACAAAAATACAAAGAGAAATCTTCAAATGCTGAAGTCAGTTAGGTCAGGAGCACAAGGGGTTGTCTCAGACCCATACCAGGGGCAAAAATGGTGGAAAGCCTGGGATAGGGTGCTGAGAAGGAGCAAGTTCAAAGCAAGCTGCAATGGTGTGACTCATATTTCATATGTCAAGAGCAGAGCAAGAATTCAGGTCTTTCTTTTAGCTCAAAGTGAAAAACCAAGGCAGGAATCTTAGACCTAAGGGGATTCTTAAGCTCTGTCACTCTTATCCAGTAAAGTTGGTTGAATACTAGTAAATGGCTGAGTCCAGCAGCAGTCCTCTGTTGTTCAGATCCAAACTCAAGTCAAAAGTTTGCTGAGTTCAGATAAAAGATATATAGTAATCAAACTGCCAGGATTAGATCACTTGTAAGAGCATTCAGAGTTCGCAGGAGTCCAGTCAGAGCTGTCCTTGAGAACTTAATGAATATCCTAACAAAGGAGCAGATGGACCAGCCCAGGCCTTCACTGTACAAAGTATGTAGAGTCTAGCCCCAACATGAAGTTTAAAGTCAGGAGGAGGATAGATGAACAAAAAAACATCCCCTCCACCCTATAAAGAGTTATGCTTATATTCAAATATGGAGAGAAAATGTTCAAACTCTGAATCATATCACCATCAGAATTCAGTCTGATGGCTCTATTTGATGACCTCACTGAAGAGAAGGGAAAAGGAAAAAATGCACTGGGGGGGGGGGGTGAAGGGAAGAGGGAAAAGAAAAGAAAGTTAGGTAATACAACTACATCTATGCAAAGCAAAGAAGAGAGGGTGAGGGTAGCAATTTAAACCTTGCTCTCATCTGAACTGCTCAAAGAAGGCAAGAACATACAGGTAGGAATAGAAATAAATTTTATTTAATAGAGAATAAGAGGAAAAGGGGGGAATTAGAGGGAGGATAGATTAAAGGAGATATTAGCCCTAAGCAAAACAAACTTTAACTAAGGATGCGTACCTTCTTTCTGAGGTGGCAAATAATGGGAATCTGAAGGAGTGCCCACATTATTTACAGAAAGGATGAACAAGTTTTGGCACACAAATGTGCCAGAATATTTATTGTGCATAGAGGAAGAAGCTAGTGTCAGAACAATCTGGAAAGAATTGTGCAATCTGATGCAAAGTAAAGTGAACTGAACCAAGAGAATCAATTTATACAATGACAACTACGTATAGTAAAGACTTTGAAGTCTGATCAATAAAATAACCAATCACACTTCAAGAAGCCTACTGATAAAAACATAATATTTTACTCCCGGGAGATGAGGAACTCGAAGTACAGAAAGGGATATATCAATGTGTATCTATCTATATTTATATAGAAATGACTAGTATGGAAATTTGTGCTGCTTATTTGTTTTTCTTTCATTCTCATTTGAATGGGCACTGAGGGTGGGGTGAGAGGGCAGTATTTGGGTGGGAGTCAAAAAAAAAGCATAATGTAGTTTGCTCATTTGTTTTAAATATAACATGTACATTATAAATTAAAAACAAATGAGCTACTGGATTAGGCATTCAGTTTTGACTTTTTGAATTCTGATGTGGATTCAAGACCTACCTTGGACAAATACTATCTATGAGTAAGTTTCTTAACTTCTCAATTAATGGTGCAACTCTCTTAAGTTATTAATCAGCATGGATAAAGGTTAGTTCCTCCCAAGGTTTGCCTATACCAATGAAGTTACAGGTCTGGTTTAAAAAAAAATGTATGATTTTTATTTGTAATTCATGGAATACACCTGCCATTTGCCTTTAAAAAACATGTGGATATCATGCTGCATTATTTACTGACACTTCTTTCAACAATTAATAGAGAATGATGTTGAAGTTAGTAGTAGAGTTAAAAATCTTGTAAAACAGAGACCAATAAATCTTGTCCTTTTACATTTTTTTTTTTTTACAGGATTATGAGGATCAAATAAGAGACAGAATATATCAACATGAAAATAAAGTATTTTGGTCCTAGTATGTTAAAAACTAATTCCATTGTCTTAGAAGTAATGAATAACTTGATTAGAATTCTAATTATATATATTTTTAGTGTCTCTCTCAAAAGCAATTTCATAACCAATTCAATTCAAAGTCATGAGTAAATTTGGAATCAGGTATGAATTATATTTAAAATCTCAAGCTGTTCACTTTTCTACTCACACAAGTACATCATTGACTGTCACAGATTTAACCAGACATCTAGCAAAGTTATGTTTAGAATACTGATTATTCTAGGCCAGTGATGAAACTGATAAATCCATATTGAATCTCTGATGGACTTCTGGTTTCATGTATGGGTACTGCTTCCATTGATACAGAACACAACATATATTTTAGTATAATACTCATCTATGTCTTTCCATAAATCTATCCCAAGAGGTAGAGATTTTCCCTTGGGTTTTAAAATATCTTGTGGATTGCAATACACATTTGGGTTATTTATCTTTTGTTCTTGGTGCATTAATAAACTCAATTAAATTCATCAAGCATTTTTTAATATGTGCTGAGGATAAAAAAGAATGACATAATCCTTGTACCCAAAAGGCTTACATCTTGTTAGTGGAAATAACATGTACATATGTAAATAATTTGTTGTGGGTGGGAGGGAGTGAAGCATCTACAATCACAGAAAAGCCCTATTGTGAAAGATGCCATTTGAACTAAATCCTGAAGGGCATTTTAGTTGGAATATAGAATTTATAAAATATTGGGAAATACAGATGGCAAGAGATTGGAAATAGATGTAATTTACCTGAAAAATAATTATTTTTTACAGTTTATCCTAGAATTCAAATGGAGCTAAGGATTTTTTTTTTTTTTTTTGAGCAGGGAAGTGACATGTTCAAGACTTGTACATCAGAAATATCAATTTGGCAGATGAAGGGAAAGATTGGGGAAATGGGAGAAACTTGAGACAGGAAAACCAATTAGGAGTCTATTACAATATGTTAGGCCCAGTAACATTAAATTAGGAACTGGAGCTACTAAACCAAAGTATTGACTTAAAAAAGTACATTTTAAGATTTTCTATCTTTTACTACATTTTTATTTCTTTTGTGAAATACTTCTCAATTATTTATTAACTGGTTTGGCTGAATTTGGGAGTGTTTAAAAAAAGGTTAACACCTTATCTCCTTTACAAAATGAAAAAGTTTCCCTCTGAAAACTTTATTCTTGATGATTTAGAATGGCAGAGATGATCACTAGTTAGGAAAAGATGGATCATAATTCTTGATGACATTCAAAAAGCTAAGTCTGTGAACTCTCAATCTGTTCAGAATAGCTTGAGGTACTGGACAATTTTGCGGATGTTTCCTGCACTTCTGTCAAGGAGCAGTTGGGAGATTGTGAATAGAGAAGGACTTGCTCATACCAGGTGTATTTGTTCTAGTAGGAAGGGACCTGCAAAGTACCCTGAAGCTTGGAAAAAAACTCTTTAGATATAGATCTGTACTGGAAAAAACACAGAAACCATGTGAACTGGTCATATCAATAGTAAAAAAAAAATGAAAGGGGGGAGCAGTCACAGACAAATACCTAGCCAATGTCAGATAGGTACCATCAAGAGTAAAACGCGAAAAAACCCAAGGAGAAGAGAGTATTTAGGAAGAAAAAAGTCATCAAGACTTTCAAATACTGCAAAGGTCAAAAAAGAGGACTGGGGAAAAAAAGACTAGTAGAATTAGCACTTTATAAGTCTTAGGTTTGTAAACTATCAACCAAAAAACATTTATTAAACTCTTACAATGTTACAGATGCTATACTTCACCTTGTGCAACACTCAGGCACCCCTTGCTATTAAGGAATTCACATTCCAATGTAAACTTGAAAAGAGCAGTTTTAGTGGCCTCCTAGAGTTATGTTACAAATTAAAAGGGGTTCACAAGAAAGTGGAGTATGAAAAAAGAGGCAATGAATGTAGACTTCTTTTTCTAAAAGTACAATGGGGAAAAAGAGAAGTAATTTAGGACACTATCTTGAAGCTTTCTAATTATGCAAATTTTAAAGTATTTTGATCACACTTTTCACACATAAATCATTATTGATAACATGTTGTAGTTCACATAAATAAGCCATATATCTCTCCATGACCCAAAGAATCACCTGTAGATTTTTTTTCTTTGTAATTAATTTATGAACTCACGAAGAGCCACAGAATAACTGAAATAAGTATGAGTCTGTGTGTCAATAAACAGGTTCACTGAAAGTGCTACGTAATTTTTCCAAATCTCCTTAACCTTCTTGTAAGTGATTCTCATTTTAATTTATTGTCCATTTGTCATACCCTTCTAAGATATAAGTATCTATATATTCATACAGGCTGGGTCCCAAACAGTTGCTCATTCACAGTCTAGGCCAATATGCAAAATACTTTTCTACTCTTTAGAGGTGTTTTATTGATGCTTTTTTCCCCCATATCACTGTCAGTTCCCGGTTTACTCCATGCCCAAAAGAACTTCCCTTATAAATAAATCAGAATCGTCAGACAAAACAAACACATTGACTATGTCTGAAAATGAACATCTAATTCTCTGTAGTTCAATATGCCTCTTTGGCCAAAGGCAGAAACAATACACTTCATCATTATTTCTTGTAAATGATGACTCATCATTGCATTATGAAAACATGAGTTTTAATAAAAAGGATTATCTTTAAGATTTATTGGTCTGTTTTTTTCTATATAGGAATACCTTTTTATTTGTATAATAGATATAACACTAAAAATATTGCTGAATGCATGTATTTCTGTTGATGCATGCCTTAATTTTGAAAACTGAAGAATCATAAAATGAAATTATTCCTGCTGCTCAATCTCTCTGGGAATCTTGCACAATCTTAAGGAATGTATATATGGCATTTCCTTTAAGGCAACTTTTAAGGCTGCAGTTTTATTATACTGAATCAAATATATTTTATGATTAACAACATAGGTTTCTTGTATTCTCTATACTCTCAGTCAACTGTGAGATTATGAAACTGTGGTTTTCTGTTATCTGTAAAAATCATGCTGTTTCTTCTCTTATATATATATATTTTTAAGAATGAACAGATCATATTCATAATGACTTACAGATGAGAGAGTAAGCAAATGAGTTAGTAGTTACTTGGCTTCTCAGTCACCTTTTGTGGGTAATAATGCTAAGACAATTATATTTTTTGAAAGTTTATCCTCTTTGAGATGTCTTGGAATCTTATTGTTGAGCATCTTAAAAAACCTTGGTTTCTTCTAGGATAGAGTTCTTTGTGAATCAGGTCTACTACTTTTGCTAACCTTAGTGCATTTTTGCTTCTTTACATAGAATTATTAAGCATTAAACTATTAGACAACAAATGTCAAAATTCCACTGTCATCTGACAAAGATTTGATTGTGTTCTTCACATGTAAAAGAGGGCTTGAAGGTGGGAATATGAAAAGTCACATAGAAGCTGAAGTATCTATTATTTACTCTAACAAAGATGTAAAGGTAGAAAATTTTACCCAAGTAATGGAATCTGCCTCTCCCTGCTTTCTTTCCCCACTGAGAATGAAAAGAAGTCAGTGATTCCAGGAGATAAGAATTCTTAGAAAAGTTTGAGAAGAATTATTTTAATAATTAGACTTCCTGGAAACCATGACCAAACAAAAGAATCTGGATATTATATTTCAAGAAATACAAAGAAAACTTCAACCAGGTTTATTGCAACTAGAAGGCAAAATGAAAATAGTGTAAATCAGTAAATTAGTAGTGTCAAGGAAAAAAAAAAAACAAACACCAAATATCCCTAGTTCAAAATCCAAGAAACCACAATTAGGATTTATAAGACTATGCTAAATAATAAAGGATAGGAAATCTTGGAATACAATATTCCAAAAGGCAAACAGAAGAAAGAGAAAACTGTATAATCTCCTTAATAGAACAGATTTTCAAGTACTCTCTCAATGAAAAGATCAGAACACTAAGTAAAAACTATGAAACATAAATTCAAGGGACAAGAAAAAGGTAGAAGAGTAATTACATTTGAAGAACTGGAAGGAACTAAATATTGAGGATTTGCTTACATTCTAATAGGAGAAAAGAACAAGATCTATTCAGAATTCTACTGTCTACTTTGAGAGTAGGTTTTGTTCTACTTGGATGATCTTAAGAGAAAAAAGGAATACATTAGGGAAGATTTGAGTAAGAAGGGGAGAGGATTAACTACTTAAACATATTAGGGAGTAGGGAGAGAGAGAGAGGAAAGTGTGAGGAGGAAGAAAGAGTAAGAATAGAAACAGGAACAAGCAAAACAAACTCCAATTTATAAGAGGGAATAAAAAGAAAAAAAAAGAATAAAATCCTAAGTTATAAGAATTAGTGATTTTGAGGTATCAAGGTGAAGAGAAGAGTAGCTTTAGGAAATAGGTGACTAAAATATAGATATGAGTGTTACTTACATTCTCTTTCTTTGTAAAGTGAGGCACAGGAAAAGAGGGGAAAGAAGTAAACAAGGATATGACAAAGCAAAATACACAATTAATAATCATAACCATGAACATGAATATCATCCATAAAATGGATAGGATGAATAAAGTGAAATACAACATTATTTACAATAATTGGTACTGACAATAGCCAAAATTTATACAATACTTCAAGATTTATAAAATATTAAACACATGTAATTTTGTTTGATCCTCAAATAATCTTGTAAAGTCAGTGATATTAGTATCCTCATTTTATCAATGAGGAAAATGAGGCAGAGAGAGGTTAAAGGGACTTTTTTCAGAGTCACACTGGGAATATATGAATAAGAGAGGGTTTGAACTCAGGTATTCTTTACTCGGAGTCCAACACACCAGATATTGTACCACCTACCTGCTTTATAAGAAAGACTTGACTAAAAATTCACAAAAAAGTAAAATGAAGAGCTGGATCAAAACTTATGTCTCACTGATACATTGTTGGTGGAATTGTGAATGGAGCCAACCATTCTGGAGAGCAATCTGGAACTATACTCAAAAAGTTATCAAACTGTGCATGCCCTTTGACCCAGCAGTGTTTCTACTGGGTTTATATCCCAAAGAGATCTTAAAGGAGGGAAAGGGACCCACATGTGCAAAAATGTTTGTGGCATCCCTTTTTGTAGTGGCAAGAAACTGGAAACTGAATGGATACCCATCAATTGTGAATGTTATGGAATATTATTGTTCTGTAAGAAACAACCAACAGGATGATTTCAGAGAGTCTTGGAAGGACTTACATGAACTGATGCTAAGTGAAATGAGCAGAACCAGGAAATCATTGTACATGGCAACAAGACTATACAATTATCAGTTTTGATGGACATGGCTCTCTTCAACAATGAGATATTTCAAACCAGTTCCAACTGTTCAGTGATGAAGAAAGCCATATACATGCAGAGAGAGGTCTGTGGGAATTGAGTGTGGACCATAACATAGTGTTTTCACATTTTCTGTTGTTGTTTGCTTGCATTTTGTTTTCCTTTTCAGGTTTTTTTTTCCCTTTCTATGATTTTTCTTGTGCAGTAAGATAACTATAAATATGTATACATATATTGGACTACTTGCCATCTAGGGGAGGGAGTAGGGGGAAGAAGGGAAAAATTTGGAACAGAAAGTTTTGCAAGGATCAATGTGAAAAATCACCCATGTATATGCTTTGTAAATAAAAAGCTTTAATAAAAAGAAAATCAAAAAAACCTCATGTCTCAAAAAAAGAAGAGGCAGTAATTATAATTTCATATCTCATATAAGACAACAGTAAAAAAATATTACAGTGTATTTTAGCAGAGACAATGAAAAAATACTAATGTGTATATGTTGTTACACAGGCATGTATGTAATACACACATGCTCCTCCCCCCACATATATACATACATATACCCATACAGAATGACATAAGTACTTAAGGGAAAAATTCACCAAACGTTAGGGAAAACAAAGACAATAAAACTTCAACATTTGGGACCTTTAAGTATGTCCCTTTCAAACCTAGACAAATTTAAACAGGAAGTCAAGAAGCTGAATTGAAGGTTAGAAAATTTAGATATAGTTATCTGAACATTAATAAGTGGAAACAAAAGGAATATACATATTTCTTTATGAATGACTCTCATAAATCATTTATCAAGTGACAAAAATTCATAAACCAATGCAGAAAAATATAAATATCAAATACATCATTTACTGACCACAATGCAAAAATGATAATCAACAAAGAGTATGTGAAGAAAGGATCAAAACTTAAGTAAATTAATTAATTCTAAAGAATTAATGTGTAAAAGACAAAATTGTAGAAAAATAGATAATTCCATGAAAGAAAATGATAATAAAGCAACAATATGAAAACTTTTCGGTACTTAGGGGGAAAATTTATCTCTTTGAATATTTTTTTAATAAAAAGGGGGGAGGATCCATCCTCACCTGAACTTATTCTCAACAAATCAAAATAAGAGAAATAATAAGAAACAATATTACCCCTTTCATGCCAAAAAACAATAACCAAAAAACCCAATCCAAAAACAAAAAAGCCTCCACAAAAGATCCCCAACACAACTAAAAGAAACGAATATTTACAAAAATATAATATACCAAGATAATAGAACAAGAAATAGTCCATTAAATAACTTAGCATCAGAAAAATAAACATATTATAAAGGAACTTTCTAAAGAAAAAAAATAGGGAGAGATTCAAAAAGTGAATTTTATCAAACATTTAAAATACAAGGAATTCCAACATAGCAAACTGTTCTGAAAATGGTAAATTGTTAGCTATCTAAAACCCAGAACTAGTAATAGCCTTTGCTAGAGATCTTTTCAATAAGAGAGTAAAGCCAGGATGGCCATTATAATCATTCTTATTTTGTACCAGTTCTACAAATGCTAGTTTTAGGAACAGGACTTGAAAATTAAGGGAGTAAATAAAGATAAGCAAAGAGCAAACAAAACAATCACATTTTGCAGATGACATACTTTGTTTCAAGAACCAGAGAAACAGAATAAAAACCAGAACAACTAACTGGAATAATTAAAAATTTTAGGAAAGCAGTAGGATATGAATACGCAAAAGCCATCAACTTTATTGTATATTACATAAAATCCAGGAAGAAGAAATTTAAAAAGCCATTAAAAAAACTAGAGCATGTATAAATTATGTGAAAATTATTTGTGAAACAACTACCAAATACTATTTGCAGAAATAAAGATAAGCTCAAATAATTGGAGAAAGATTAATTGCTCATGGTTAGGGCATGACAAAATAATTAAATAACAGCAATGTTACCTAAAAATAATAAATAAATGCAATATCTAGATATCAAAGAATTATTTTATAAAACTAGAAAAAAATTCATTTGGATAAAGAAAAGGTTAACAATCTCAAGAAAAATAGGAAATAAAAAGGTCACAGTACAATAGACTTTAAATAATACTACAAAGCAGCAATCATCAAAACCACTTGGTATTAGTTAAAATTATAAAAGTTATTTAATCAACCAGATTAGGAATATAAGATTTAGAATAGAGTAATACAAAGCTTGATAAAACCTAAGAAATAAAGTATAAAGAAATCAATTAGGAACAACTAGAAAGTATTATGGAAGAAATTAAGTTTAGATCAACATATTTCATGTGTTATGCCAAAATAATTTCCAAACAGATACATAACCTAGATATAATAGTTCATGTCATAAACAAATTAGTAGAGGATGAAGTATTTTTCTCAACTACGAAAAGCAGAAGAGTTGTTCACCAAATAAGGAATAGAGAAGATCATAATACAGCAACTGATTACATAAAGTTGAAAAGCTTTTTCATATACAAAATCAAAATTGTTAGAATTTAAAGTGAAAGTTACTTGGGGGTAGAATCTGCAGAAATTTTTTTTGAAAATAGTTGATAATTAAAGGGGACTGAACAAAACAAATGTGCCAAAAGAAAAATGACCAAATGTATGAATAAGCAGTTCTCAAATGATAAAAGGTGAAACTGAGAGTTGGCTGAAAAAATGTGACAAATCACGAACAGTAGGAAAAATGCAAATTAAAATTCCTCTTAGGTTCTGTCTTATACCCATCCATTGAAAAAAATGACAAAAAAGGAAAATGAACATTGAGAAGAGAGAACATAGGGAGAACAAGCACATTAATATACCATACTACATTACTTTGGAATTACGAATTGGTCTAGCCATTCATGAAAGTAATTTTGGAAATATACCACCCAAGTGACTAAACTGTCCATAACCTTTTGAGGTAATAATCACTAAATATGTATCTCAAAGAGATTAAAAAAGATAAAGCACTCAAATGTACAAACATATATAAAATATAATTTCTTGTAGTAAAAAGCTGGAAACTAGGAAGGGTATGTTCCATCATATAAAGAATGTGAACAAATTATGGTATATGAATGCAATGAAATATTACTGTACCATAAGAAATGATGAAAGGGACAGATTAGAGAAATCTGGAAAGAATTGCATGAAGTGTTTAAGAGAAAAATGAGCAGACCTAAACAAAAAATTTATGTTTATAACAGTGTAAAGAAAAACTGCAAAGGATGTAATGCAATGATGAATCATATCTCTAGAAGACCAATAATGAAGTAAGTTTTTTACCTCAACATTAGTGATGGACTACATAATAGGTAGTACAGAATGAGACATACAATTTTGAGACATGACCATCATTTACATTTCTTCTGCCTGGCTTTCTTATTTTTTTTATGGGGGGGTGAGGGTGGAAAATTTATGGGAAAGAGTTTTGAGAGTTGTTAGTTATAGTGATTCAAAAAGGGAAAAGAATGTTAGCAAGATCAACTTTGGAACTGTATTACTTTGTTGTACTCTTTAAGAAAAACCACCAAGACCCACATGTGCAAAAATGTTTGTGGCAGCCCTTTTTGTAGTGGCAAGAACCTGGAAACTGAATGGATACCCATCAATTGGAAAATGGCTGAATAAATTATGGTATATGAATGTTATGGAATATTATTGTTCTGTAAGAAATGACCAACAAGATGATTTCAGAGAGGCCTGGAGAGACCTCCATGAACTGATGCTAAGTGAAATGAGCAGAACCAGGAGATCATTATACACAGCAATAAGACTATATGATGATAAATTCTGATGGTCATGGTTCTCTTCAACAATGAGGTGATTCAAACCAGGTCCTATTGTTCAGCAATGAAGGTAGTCATGTACATCCAGAGAGAGGTCTGTGGGAACTGAGTGTGGACCACAATACAGCATTTTAACGCTTTCTGTGAATATTTGCTTGCATTTTGTTTGCCTTCTTAGGTTGTGTTTTTTTTCCCCCTCTTTCTAGATCTGATTTTTCTTTTCAGTAAGATAACTGTATAGATAGGTATACATATATTGGATTTGTCATGTAATTTAACATATTTAACATGTATTAGACTACCTGTCATCTAGGGGTGGGGGAAGGAGGGAAAAAATTTGGAATAAAAAAAATTTTGCAAAGGTCAATGTAGAAAAATCACTTATATGCTCTGTAAATAATTGTTTTAATTAATAAATAAAAAAAAGGCTATAAGCCAAAATAAAGTGAAAGTAATGCTGGTTTAAAAAAAAAAAGAAAAAGGAAAAACCACCAATCTGGTTTGGCAATCAGGCAACTTTGGAAACCATGTTGGTTTGTTACACTTTTTAAAAAATGAACAAGTTGCATGTAATAGAGATGTAGACATCCTCTTTATATATTTGTTTTGCATATTATATATAAAAACAAACATAACATAAATATTGTATTTATATATATTTATGTGTATAAATATATAAATTTTAATCAACAAAAAAAGAAATGTTAGAGAATACAATCTTATTTCAAGTTTATTTGTCCTCTTTTCACTTTTGTCAATTAAATAATTTTAGAATGATTTGGCTAATAGGTTTTCTAATCAAGGTGCCTCAGGTTTTCTCTTCTTCTCATTTTATGAGGTGATACCATCTTTCATTGTCTCATCCTCTTGTGCGCTGTTTTTGAAAATGAGCTTATAGCTTAAGACCATATTGCTCTTGGCCACTATATGTTTCTGCATAGCAAGGAGATTTTTTTTTTTTGCTAGCTGAAGTAATTTTCAGGCTCTTTAGGCCTCTTTGTTCTGGTGACTATTTTATATCAGTTAAATTTCTTTAGGATACAGTGATAATGACAGCCAACATCTTTATTTTTATACATTTCTCATTGGTTCAGAGACAAAAGCTTGTTTAAATAAGATAGATAGGAGGTGCTATAATTGAACAGGGTTTTCATTTTGTGCTCATTCTTTTAATCTGGCATAGACTTTGACATAGTCTATGATGAGGATAATTCTAAATAACTTCCACATCAAGATCCAAACAAAGAGAGGCAGAGAAATATAGAGGTTAATAGGACATGGAGTAAGGGAGACCTGGGGTTTCAAGTCGTGCCTCTAATAAAAGACCAGCTAGGAGATCATGGTGAAGTCATCATTTCTCCATCTCCTAAGCAATTAGGACCACAGATTACAGCATAGTTGACTGGCAATTCTGTTTTTCTGGTAAAATTTTGGGTAATATATTGTTCCAGTGCTTTCCATATACAAAAGAAAATATCAATGACTGAAAAGCAAGAGATTTGCACATAGTCTGATTTTAATTTCTTGATTCCATGCAAATGGAATTCCAACACAATGTTTTAGCTGGTATCCTCCAATTCCACATTGAAGTCACCAAGTATGAAGTTGGACATTTGACTTAATTTAGAGGAGCCTGATTGTTTTTCATAGTATTTTTCTACTTTGTAAAAAAAAAAAAAAAAAAAAAATTCATGTTTATTTGTCCTCTTCCCACTTTTGTCAATTGAATATTCTTAGAATGATTTGGCTAACTGGTTTTCATATCAAGCTGTCCTCAGGTTTTCTCTTTCATTCTTGTTTTATGAGATGATACCATCTCTTTCATGTTGGGACACAGTCTGCAATGATTGTCTTTGTGGCTTATATTTTGCACTGAAGAAAGTTGACTAAACATGCCATGAAATTTTACTTCTTGCTGCCTTTTGGTGGACAATGAAATAAATTCTACCACCTTCCTTATATGAATCAGACTAACCCATGGAACATCCTTCCATTTTTCTGCTAGTTATGTGTTCTGGTTACATTTAAAAAGCAGATATCAATATTGATGTAGTGCTGTTCTTCTAGAGTTAGGGCAATGTTCTAGCTATTCAACAAAATCTCATACAGAGTATCAACAGTTAAATTAACATTTGTGAATGACTTAGAAATTGATATCAAGTCCTTTACACCTAATTTTCTGATATTTCGCCACTGGTCATACCAAATATAACTCTTCCTTTTGCAACAATGGCGGAATACACCTTACCTTGAAGGACACTGCAATTTATGTTAAGGATAAATGAGCCATTCACTGTATGTGAACATTATATGCAAGCTCCTTCAGGACAGGGACTTTCATATTTTTCAATTTGTATCACTAGAGTGTAGCCAGTTTTTGATACAGAATAAGTAGTACTTAATAAATACACAAAGACCAAAGGTTACTATTTACATTTAGCTCAACTGTACACCATATCACAGCCCAAGAATATAACACCTAGTACAAGAGCTTCTGGGTACTCAGTTGTGCAGTCCTCATTCAGGAGACACAATTTAACACTGGGACTGCACTCATGGCTCTTTCTGCTTGGTAGAAATTTGTCTTCTACTGATATAACCCACAGGAGCTGTATTGTAACATGATAAGGTAGCAAAGTAATTTTGCACATACTAAAATATTTTAAGATTTTAAAAAATTGCATGAAACTCTAAAATAAAAGAATAATTTATTGTAAAGGGGAATGTGAAATAGAAATGAACATTTATGGCTTAACCTAACAATTCATGTATGTAACTTGGACAATAATATTTTTTGAGTCCTATGTAGAGGTAGAAGCAAAATAAGCTTATTCAAATTAATTCTACAACATATTCACTACACATCAAGCATTATTAGGCTGGACATGTGAGGAGACTGTCTATGACTTCAAATCAAATGGAGATAAGAATCATGCATAGGAGTGTGGTGAATTACTCTCTAAAGAACCAAGCATAAAAGAGTAGAATAAAATATTCTCTCCTTTCCTAAGGCTTAGTAAAAACAACAAGAATACAAAAGCAATACACTGAAACAAGACTTGTGAAATTGTATACTTATAGAAATCAGAACAGATGATTTTGTCTTTATAAAAAAAGATAAATAGTCTAGACCCTAGAAATTTAAACTATAGCTAAACAAAAAACAAATCTGACATTTATTCAAAGTGCTTAACACTGGTGAGGATG
This sequence comes from Myrmecobius fasciatus, assembly GCA_023553655.1. Taxonomy (NCBI): domain Eukaryota; kingdom Metazoa; phylum Chordata; class Mammalia; order Dasyuromorphia; family Myrmecobiidae; genus Myrmecobius; species Myrmecobius fasciatus. The sequence continues at coordinate 68,578 of JAJPUD010005199.1, forward strand.
ATCTTTTTAATAATATTACAAAAAATCATTTTCAGAGATGATTTCAAATGTCAGATTGTTACTCTGGGGATTGTGATTTTCTCATTTTCATTTCCAATTCTATTCCAAATGATTAATGTGCTTCAAAGAGATAAACCAAGCAAAATATTATTAGGCTATTTAAGACTATGCTATTCTCCATTCAATGTGACCTACCAATGAGACTTATAATTATTAATCCTCCTTTATTCCTTTGCTATGATATATCTTTTTGAAGTGAGTTTGAAAAAACGTCATTCAATTTAATTTGCTTTACAAGATTTTTTTTTTTTTTTTGGCTGATATTTATGTTTAGTTACCACTCACTAGAGGTTTCATTACCTGTCATTTAATTTCAATTATCATTAACAGGAAAATCACTCATTCCTCCCTAAAGGATCCCAACAAGAAAATCTTAAAAATCTCTGACTGGTGGTAAAAAGGCTATTTGAATTTTTTTTTTTCCCCCTAATAAATCAATGTTTGGGAAAGACATAAAAGTAGCTTAAGATTTTCCTGTATTTTATCAGCATAGTTTTAGTTCCTATTTTAAGGAAAATAGAGATATATCATTATTAAGCCAACTATGTAATTTTTTAATATATCTGTTGTGAGCTAACATTTATATATCACAATGGATTGAAACATTTTTATAAAGATAATGAAAAACCTAAAACTTCTAAATTGAAACAATAAAAGAACAAAATATAGCTGATAAGGCAAAAAAATTTTTTTGGCTTGGGGAGAACAGTATTAAGCAGATAAACTTTACAGAAAGAGTTCCTTTCTTAATTAAGGGGGAAAAACAAGACTAGACTAAAAATTTCTTCATGGGATTTATTTGTTTCTTATTATATCTTAAAACAGAGTCCTTTAGTAATAAAAGACATGTCATTACTATTGAAGTTCACTCTCCCCCGCACTACAGTTAGTCCACTGCTTCCAAAAATATTCTTCTAAGAGTCATCTAGGAATAATGTTGTCTTACTGCCAGATCAAGTCATTCACTTTACACTTCTGTGAAACAGAAATACCCAGAAGTCCAGTTATTAACATGAATATTTTATATCTATTTTACTCAGCATTAAACCCTAACAAAATAATTTATTGATAGTTTCCCTCAAAATATATATCTAAAATAAGTTTTTAAAAATTATCTCAGCACCCAGGAGTTTACAGTGGCAGGATTTGAGTTTAATTATTTTTTAGAATATACTTCTTTGTAATAGGCCAGTGATTTTTAGGTTGTTGAAATCTGCATTAAAAAAACAAAAAAAAATAAATCACACTACAGGGTTGGCAATTTTTTAATGTAGAGAATGGACCACAACAAATTATAAAACACTTTGCTTTTAACCCATAGCTAAAACACTTCAAAGAATTCTAAACTTTTCAACAATTTGGTTAAAAAAAAAAAATCCACTAGATTGGAACGTGTTGTCTTTCCCTTAGAAAAGGATCTACTGATCCCTTAGTGTCCCATAGGGAAGCTTTCTTCCTCCCATGGAGAAGTGTGATTTAACTTACCTAACTTAAAACTAGTAACACTTTCCACATCTGTAAATCAGATTTTTCATTTTCTACAAATTAAATTCTTTAGTGTACCAAAAAAAAAAAAAAAAAAAAAAAGAAAAAAAAAGAAAAAAACAAAAAGATTAGTATCATAATCTTATTATGTAGCAAAATATTCACAACTATCTGTTAATTTCCCAGCACTGGAAGAACTGGCAAAGAAAACTGCAGGGACTCTTCAAGGATAGAAAATTTTTGCAATTGCTCTTATTGTGAATTTATCTACATACTGAATTAGATTGTGATTCTCTAAATTGATTTTGATTGCTAATGGAAGTTCTGATAGTATGTAATTTACTCTCAAAGAAAGTCATATTTATCAAAATCATCAAAAATCAATAATAGTAATATGCCATGTAACACTTAGAATTCTAGAAGATTATATTCCAAAACCTCAATTGTGACAACTTAATTGTGTTAGAAGTGATGACATACTAAGCTGATAAACCTATTAATAAATGCTCCTATGCACTATAGAAGAAAGTAATATAAATGTGTTTTTTGCATGGAAAACATACTTCTTGATTTGAATGAGTGTCCAGTTAAACTTTCAGGCCCACTGTAGCAATGAAATAATTTTTAAAAAAGTGAAAACATAAAATATAAAAAGCTTTTATCATTATCTTGCATTGTAGCTTCTCAGAAGTCATTTTCAAGGAAATTATCATGTTTGAAAAAAATTTTTCCCCTTAAAAAACACTACACCAAATGTCTATTTACTCTCACTCCATTTTGGACTGATAGAAGTGATGTGCTTAAGGAAAGAGATGTGGAAATATTGCTATTTATTAAAATATCATGCAAGAATCTTCAAATAACTATTTTAGTCTTTTCAGAGATATAGTTCAATGCAATTTGAAACACAAATGTTTAAAAATCAAAACCAAAGTTTAAAAATATTTTATTCATTCCTAGCTATGAAACTAAGAATATCTTTAAAATGCTGAAGCTACAAGAAAATAATTTTTTAAAAATAAAATATTTAAGTCTAAATTCTATTGAATTTAAAGAAATTCATAAAATACCACAAAATTGTTTAAAATTCACATTTACTCAAAACAGTATCATGAGCAGATTTTTTATCTGTAAAAAGGTATAATATTTTATTTTGGATCTCAGTTCTTGTTGATAAGAATGGAATGTAGAGGTAGACATGATATTTTATAAGACTCTTGGGGGAAGCAACCCATTATAATTTGTGACCAAGAAGAAGGAAGTCTAGAATGGTTTGATATGTGCACCTTTAGTATGGAAAAGCAAACTTCAAAGGGTTCAAAGGATAGTATTACTACAAAATAAAATGTCAGTCTATCCATGAAGGATGGGCGTCTTAAAAATTAAATATTGAAGACGTGCAATTCTAAGTAATATAGATATATAGAGAACTACTGTACTAACCTGAATCAGGTGCTAATAATGGATATATAAAAGAGGATTTAAAGAGTGGTATGGTCCTGTAAGTATAATGTCAAGAATGCAAAAGTCAAAATGAAGAAAGGCTAATAAGGAAAACTATGAATAATCTTTACCACTTACCCATCATACCAAAAAAGAAAGAAAGAAAAAAAAAAAAAAGCTATACTGGGGAAAAGAAAATGGGCAAAATAGGACTGACTGGGATAGATGAGATAATCCTTGTAACAATGACAATGAGAAAATAGCCACTCAAATTTTACTTTGTTTCTGCTTTTTCTATCATGGAGAAAATCTTTAAATTGGAAAGAACAGAACCAAAAATAGCTAGGAGAATGCTCAAAACTTGGTTATTTCTCTTTACTCCTGAAGAGCAAGCTCAAGGTACAGTGTAACTGATCAGATGACTCAGAAGGCACAAATAATCCATATGAACATTTACAGTAGAGATAGCTCTACATGTGCATATCTCACGTTTCTTTTATACTACGCAATTCTGTGTTTCACATAGAGTACAGTACAGAACATTCCTCAAGGTAGATATGCCATGATGGGTGGTCCGGTGCCAATGTCTTTCATGTCTCACAATTGATCCCAAAGTTCTTCAGAGACAAAGAGAGAGAGCCCCTGTAGTGGTTTTTCCACACTCCATGTCAGAACTTGACTTGTGTGAGTTCTTTGTAAAATACTTTTTAAGGCAAATGTACCCTTGGAAAGTAAGGGAAATAAGGAGATAATAGAAAGTGTTTAGGTGCCATTGATGAATTCAAATCATCTGGCTTAGCTGAACTACATCCTAAAACACTGAATTACTAGATGTGATTATGGGGCCATTGTTAGAAGAGAATAGCTATTGCAAGGCTTAAGAGAGAATGTCCTATTTTATAAAAAATAAAACACAAAATACTAGGAATACAGTAGTTCAGAGTGCCTGACTTTAATCCCTGCAAAATTCTAGAAACTGCTATTAAAGAGACAGTGAGCATATAAAAAGGAAGTATTAATTTTTTTATTTGTGCTGAGGCAATTGGGGCTAAGTGACGTGCCCAGGGTCACTTGGAAGTGTTAGGTGTGTGAGACCGGATTTGAACTCAGGACCCTCTTGACTTCAGGGCCAGCACTCTATTCAATACACTATCTAGCTGCCCATGAAAGTATTAATTCTAAAGAAACATCATGTATAGCTATAGGTCAGTCTAGACTACACATTTCATTTTCTGATTGATAAAGTTATTGAACTGTTAAATGAGGAAAATGATGTACATATAATTTGCCCAAATTTTAGCTAAGTGTTTTATAAAAGTTTGAAATATCATTTTTGTGGACAAAACTGGAGAAATACAAATTAGACAACTGAAGAATTATTTAGACTGGCAAATGACTGAATGGCCAGATCCAAAGAATAGTCTTTCATGATTTAATATTAACTTGAAAAGAAGTTTTCCATGGAATGCTCCTGGGATCTGTTTGGTCCTTTTGTTATAGGACATTTCCCCAAAGATCTGGACAAAAGCAAAGATGGCATATGTAACAAATTTCCAGTCGAAGCAAAGTTGGAAAAAAGAGTTAATACTCCAGTCGGAATTAAAAACATCTTGATATAACACTGGGCTGAATCTTAAAAAATGAAATTTAATAGAGTATAAGCATAGAGACAGATTTGGACTTGAATTCAAATCACCTGGGCTAGATGAACTACATCCTAAAACATTGAAAGTTGGGCAGCAGGTCTGAAAAAGAACTTTTTTTTGGTGGACTACAAGTTCAACAAGTCAAGATTTTGACACTGAAATCAAGAAAACTAATATGATCAGATGATCACAAACTGCATTATGAAAGACAGGCATTAAAGAGGGAACAGTCTCATTGTACTCTATTACTCTTGCCAGATCCCATTTGAAATATTGTGTTTAGTTCTAGATGCCATAGTTTAGGAAGGACAGTGATACAATAGAGTGTATCCACTTGAAGGTGGATACAAGATAGTTAAGAACCTGAAAGTGAGATGATGTGAAGACCAGAAGAAAGAAATGAAGATGTTAAACATAAAGAGACTTAAGAGAGGAACCCTATAGCTGCCTTCAAGTACTTGAAAATCTATTGTGGAGAAGATGGATGAATCTTACTCTCTCTTGCTGCAGAAGATGTAAGAGAAAACGGGGAACAGCAGGCTGAAGCTGCAAACAATTTAGGTTTGATGTAAGATGAATCAGGCTGCCTTGAGAGGGAGTTTCCCTCAGCTGAGAGGTCTCCAAGCATAGGCTGAGTGATCACCTGTGCTGTGGGTTGACGAGAAGTTGCTTTTTCAGGTATGGGCTGGACTAGTTGTCAAGGTTCTCTTCTACACTTGAAAATTCCATGTTTCTATTTCAAGTCTTCACTACAAATAAGTAGAATCTTCTTTCTAATAATCATATTCCATGTGTAATGGAATGGGATATATGGCAAATTTCTAAACTATAAATAAAGAGATCTGGCTAGAACTGCACGTTTCATGCCCTGGGGAAAAGAAAAAAAAAAAACACCTTCACAATCCCTTTAATTAATGAAACGAAAAGGGAGAACTCTCATATTAATATGAAGCCTCTCATCTTTTAAGTATATTTTTAGAAAACGATGAATCCATTTCTAGTCTTGCTGACATAAAGCTCCTTGAGTTGGACTACTAATATTTGCACACTGTCAACACAGAAATATTGCACAAAGTGAAATGAATAAGAATCTTTGTCCCATTGAATGACAATTAGACTTAAGTGTCCAAAAAACTAGGTTCTGTTCTCTTAAATTCATGTATTGTTGTGTGACTTTAGGAAAGTGTGGCCTTACTGAGACTCAAGTGAATCATTTGTCAATTAGTAATATACCAAACCCTCACCCTTAACTCTCAGTTTGCTCTAAATATCACAGAGGGTTGTAATAACGATTCAATAAAATGGTGTGTAATATATGTAGACACCATGAAATATGTAAAGCTATTATTATGAAAACTGAAAGGAGCATCAGAATTTTACACAAAAATAACCTTTTAGGTCATTCTGATTTTCTGTAAACATTTTAAGACTTTATGGAGTAAAAGAAAAAAAATCATAATCTTAAAGACTGATTCACTAAGTGACAGAAAATTAAATTTAACCATGAACAATAATTATAGTACTTTCCCAAACAGTTCAGATTTTAATGTTTATCTGAAATAAAACAAATCACTTTCTAAAGTATCATGAAATAATAGTAAAGACATTGTATACTGAGTTTATAAAAAAAATAATTTCTTCAATGTGAGATATCAAATAAAATTCATAGATTACTGATGATTCAAGAATACTATGGTGCTAGAAAAGGTTTTAGCAATCTATGACATATGCTATTAAAATCTTAGATAAAATTATATGAAACACAATTTTTTTACATAAGGAAATCACCTAGCATTTCCTTATCCTTACTTCCAGCTGTGTAGTGTCCTTTAGCTATGCACTATATAAAATCTGCCACTGTAGTATCCACTGAAAAATCTTCCATCTCTAATCTAATTTCCTATTTTCATTTCCAGTTTTCTCAGCTAGTTTTTGAGGGAGAGTAATCTGACTGAAGAAATTACATTAGGGTATCAAAAGACAGAAGCTTTAAACTCCCATAATTCAATTGGAAGATGGGACTTAAGTCACCGAACAAGTAATTATAAGCTTATAAATTTCATACCTTACATTCAAATCTTTTGAGGCTCTTTTTTTTGAGCTTAGATTAACATTACAAATTGAAATTAAGAGCTCAAATAAAGAAATTTAAAAAATGAATTTAGGAAAGTCTTAAAGAAAATACAATCCAAACCTCCAGAATATTATAGCATATGTCAAAAGAACAACCAATGCATTCTTCAGGATCAAGACCTAAATTGCCCTTTACTACAAGTTTAGATTGACAGATAGTACATACAGCCCACAGCAGGTGAAAATAAGGGTTATAAGAAAATAAGGGAATAAGAAAAAACAAGATTTCGCTTATAACTTAAAATACTTGAAATTCTAATTAAAAATTTCAAGCAAAGTGATTTTAATACAGTAATCAATAAACTACTCCCACTAAGAAATGTTACTTAGCATTATTTTAATTTTATTGGCTTTTGTATTTGAAACACTTTCTTAGATAATTTCCCCTTTGATAATCTCTTTCTTCACTGAATGGTTTTTTTTAGAGTTAGAAATTTTTAGGGTTCCTAAATATTTCTTAAACAAAACTCCCAACCTATTTTTAGTATAAAGAGATGCACATACCTATTCTTTGTTTTCAGAAAGCTAAATATTTTCTCCTTTTAAGTGAATATCTGAATGAAAAATTCCTTAAGCTGCTACAACCAATCACCTGCCTGCTTAAACCAAAGATGTGGCAATGATGTTGTGATATATATTCTAGAACACTGAACATAAATTTGAAAACTATTCCACTATTCAAAAAGTAGTGATTTCCAAGAAATACATTCATTTCATTTCATTTCAATTTGAAACACCTACCTGAATAGCTGAATTCATGAAACACGTATTTCCCAAGTTACTTAGGCCACACAGGCCAGGTTGTTCATTGTTTCTTCCTGGCTCTGAATAATCATAGTTCTTATAAGCAGTGTATGATGGGAGACAATAATTTGAATTTTTCACACTGGAAGAAAACAAAACATCTTTCATAATGCAGCCAATAAAGAATCCATGGATCATATTGCTGCAATACACATAAAACACTTTTTATCACTTATGACAAATTATCCAGTTCAGTTTTTTTTTAAAGCACTTAACTTAGATATTTCTAAGTTCTGACCCCAGCTAAAATAAATCCACCACACATCCCTTGATCAGTCATCAAAAACACTGCATCATGTACCACACCAACCAATACAGACTGCTACTGTATATTTCTACCCTTGATTAACTGGAGCAGATTCACAGCAAACTGCATTCTTCATTGCTCCATCAAATTTAAAACATTTAGATTTTAAACACCACCAGCAGCAATAGATCATCTCATTTACGTCTCTTTTGCATTCTGCTACCATAAGAGTAAGAACAGTAGAAAAGGGAAGGAAGAGTTGTGCTTTAGTTACAGGTGAGAGCTGAGATTTCCAAGGCCACTGTGACATCACTGGCCTGATGCATTGAAAATTCTATTTATAGTTTCTCTGCTAGAACAGCAAAATCCAGCATTGAAATACAGAAAAAGCTTGTGGTGATCAGGAATGCACAAATGCTTCTAAGTACATATATCCCCTACTAGTGAGATATAACTTTTCTTTTCTTCAAGCTTGTTAGCTTGAGTTATGTAGTTTATATGATTGGAAGACAGGTTTTAGGTTAATTTGCTTAAAGGCATCCTTTTATTTTTTTAACCTATAAATACTTTAGAAAAAAAATCCCAATTAATTAAAACATTAATAGACAATGGAAAATAAAATTAACTCAATAAGAAAATTTTCCTATTTTTTAAGAGGCTAAATATTCTCTGTAAAAGATTCAATTTAACCTCAAATTGTTTCTAATTATAATTATAAAATGTTCATGTTAGAAGCTTTGTATACTGTTCAAGGTATTCCTGCAATTGTTCAATTTTTTTTCCACCTTAGAAAAAACCTGAGTAAGATTCACAAGGTCATTTGATAAAAGCAAGCATGGCAAGAAAAAAGCAGTATTATGAATGAATACTGAATTACAAATCTTATCATGTTAAAAAAATTAGTTAACATGTTTTGCAATCTATGGTGTTTTAATTTTAAAAAATCATGTATATAGCTGATAACCAAAGTATCAAAAATATTTCATACTTTCCTGCATTATTGTTTTAAGACCTGAATTGAATTATACTGCTGTAAGTTTTAGTTACCTACTGCCTAAACCTTCTTCTGCCTTCCCAAATAAGTTAACTTTAATTAATAAATGAAAGAATGAATAAAATCACACAACAACCTAAAATTAGACACAATGCAAACTATTCAAAATCTTGAAATATCTAGTGGGAAAAAATGAATTCTTCTGATGAAAGAGAAATAAAGAGAGACTACAAGGAAATTAAATGATGCCAGGGTCATACCAATTTAACCTTTAAAAAAAATACATACTTTAAATAGAAACAAATAGCTATAACATCCATTAAAAGAAATTAGTTATGCTAATGTTTTAAGTAATTTTAAATCATGTTACATTCTTATTACTAAATGTTAAAATACAGGTTTCTAGGCACAGCATAAAAATACAACATCTGATCTTACATGTTAATTTTTTTTTTTTTTTTTTTTTTTTGCTTTTTGCTAAGGCAATTGGGGTTAAGTGACTTGCCCAGGGTCACACAGCTAGGAAGTGTCTGAGACCAGATTTGAACCCAGGTCCTCCTGACTTCAGGGCTGGTGCTCTATCCACTGCGCCACTTAGCTGCCCCACTTACACGTTAATTTGATAGAAACTGAAACCGTATCTTTGTTATAACAATATAACAAAATTTCAGTAGTTACAACCCATAATTTGTGGTAAAAAATATGCACAAATGTACACACACATGCTTTCTCATGCATGCTCTCTCTCAAACACAAGCAAAAAAAAAAAGCTGTCACACACATTCAAAAAAAAAAAAAAAAAAAAAAGTACATATCCTAGCTACACAAGCATATATTCATTCAGATATCTATCCTTCTCTATACATAATATAAATGGGGTATTAGAATTCTTGTTTGGTGGCTAAGTAATCAAGTTTCTTGTCTATTAGGAAATGAACAAAATACATGTCCTAAGAGTTTAGGTAATGGATAAATGTTAGGCTGTTTTGCTGATAGGTTAAAATTGTTTTCTGAGAAGGCAGGGGATGGTCTATATGATTAAATCAAATCATTTCATTTATGATATAATGACAATAAAACTTTTGAAAGCCCCAAATGATATTATACTCGCCAAAGCAAATTATATTAAATCATTTGCAAAACATTCTGTGACTTTAGCACTAAGTTTTAAAAAACTAATCTTTACTATGTTATATAACATTCATCTTTTCTGATTACAACACCCTAAGCCAGTCTCCTTCATAAAAGGCAATTTTATTTTGCACAATTCTCAACAAATTCAATAGTAAATTGAAGTGGATTGCATGTAAAATTAAAAAAAAAGACTGTTTTAGGATGTTGCTAGCTATATGTAACAGTAGAATATTAAAATTAGTTTTTGTAAAGTTGATCCCGATTTCCTCAACAGGGATTGAAAAAATTTTAGGCATTTTAGTTTTATTTCATTAGTTTTCAATGGGCAGTTCGAATTCTCTAGCTTTATTTTTTTCCTGTCATAAAATGTACATTCTTTTAAAAAATCTCACAATACTAATCTGCATCAAATATTCTTACTTAAAAAAAAAGCTTTTGCACAAACCTAAACTTCATAATTTATATAAAAAATCATTAAAAGTATTGATTCTGAAATTAAAAATTTTTTTTTTTAAAAATAACTCAAAATTGCACAATTATGATGGCTTTCCCAAACGGATGAAAAGGATTCTTAAAGAAAGAGAAGAACCTTTAAATTTTTACTTTTGATGGACAATTTCCTTGAAGGGGAAAGATGTTATAAGCCATTTATGGAATGAATGCAAATTAAAGTTAAAGAGAACTTAGAGATGAACCAATATAACATCCACTCATCCATCCTTCCATCCATCTCCTGATCTGCCCCCCATCTATTTATTTATTTTTACAGATTAAAAACAAAACAAAACAAAACAAACCATGACACAAGAAATTTAAGTGACTAAAGTCAGGATCAATACAAGTCTCTTGAATCTTAGGAACAGGATTTTTTCCACTTATACCACATTGTATTATACAGGATGATTCAAAGTCTTAGTGCACTTTTTTAACCTTAAAATTTTAACAGCCAATTCACTGATTTAAACTTAAGACTGTACTATGGCTTTTGGAACCTCTTGAATTTCAAATTTCTATATTCACTGAAAAAGTTCCACATGTAGTTGGGGAAAGGTTTTCTCTGTATTTAGAGTACAGCAGAAAGTATATGACATTCACTATCTTTTTAAATAAATAGGAGTCAGAAGATGAAAACTACAGAGTAGAGGAAAAGGAAATTAGTTTTAAACTAAGACACTAATTGGCATTAAGTTTAAAAAAAATATTAGAGCATTTCCTCTAATAATTGGGAGGCATTTCTTTTTGTTAAATAATGGTAGTAAGTAATGGATCAGTCAAAAAACATAAAGTTCATTAAAGGTGGAGGACTACATTTTGGAGAAGGTAGAGTTCAACAATTTTACATCAATGCTACATCAAAATAAAAGTTGGGTGGACAAGCCACAAGGTCAGAAAACTAGATATGATTTTAGGAGAAATAAAGAGTATTTCTCATACATATATTTCCTGACCTTTTGAGAAATTAAATATAAACTAGGTATAGAATAGGTAGTACCTATGATATTAAAAAACCAAAGTATATAAAAGAAAAAAGTTCTGGCCACATATTTGCAATACTTTTTCATGCTATCATTAATTTTTTCTAAAACAATCAAATATTTAAATTTTATATACATCTCAGTATATTATGTTACTTGTAATTGATTTTTCATAATTCAAGATGGCAATTTTTTAAACCACAATGATGACTATAGAATTTTGCAAGACTGATCACACACACATAAAATCACCACACACATTCATTTTAGCACACAATTTAAATGTGCTAACATTGAGTGACACTTAATAACTGTTACTGAATTACTATCTGGAACTTCATTTATGCATTTTATATTAAAGAGTCACCCTTAAATGACTTAATATTGACAAGTTATGTTTACATCAATCTGAACTTGAAGTTCTATTCCACATTGCTATATGCTTTCAAAAACTGAAGAGTGGGTCAAAAAAAGACTATAGGCAAATAATTTTAAATATTTATGTCGTTTCTACTTAAAATTTCTCTATGCAAAAAAAATTCTGACAGCACTGCTTAAATTAACACATGATAGTAAGAGTTACAAAATATGGAAATATGCTTCTATGCATGAAAATTATACATAAAAATTTAAACAGTGGTAGTTGTGAGAATTTTAATAAAATTCCCTAACAATTATCTACAATGATAAATCTTAAATATATAGCTAAAATATTAAAAGGACTTTCCAAAATAATCTGATCATTACAATAATATGTTACATGTTGTGATTTATCTGACTGTGAAAACCATTTTCATCAAGATATAAACTGTAAAAATACTGTTCCTTACTGAGCACATTAGTTATACTAATCTCTAGTTAACAGTCAGGAAGTAGTTCAATTACAGCATTTCATTATGTAAATTTAATATATATTTACAACATACAACATTTAACATACAGTTAAATAGCATGTACTTTAATTGTTTAATATTGATAAGAGCAGCTCAAGGTAAAAAAAAAATTCACTTCTAATAAAAGGAATATTTACTAGAATATATGGTCCAAAATATTTATATTTTATCTTTTTTTGCCTAAATTGTTCTGTTAGATACCAATTCGGCAAAACAAATTGAATAATTTAATGGAAAAACTACTTACTAGAAAACAAGGTTGAGTTCCTTTGAATTTGCCCTATACTAGATACTTAGCATTACTTGACATGTAAAGTATACAGTAATTAAATATTGTGTAGTGTAACTAAAGTTAACTTAGCATATACATATTATGCTCAGATGAGAGACTAAAAAGGACAAAAATCCTTATAAGTTTTTTTCCCCAGAATTTGATCTCTCTAGTACTAAACAATACTTCAACTTCAAGTTTGTATCATTAGAACATATATGCGAATCCCAATGTCATTAGAAAATATGCATTATTGCCAGTCATGGATAACTGTAAAATAAATATAAGGTGACTCACCTAAAAGTATTCTAACATTATGGATCATTATTGTTCACATCAAAAATATATTTCTTTTTAATAATTTGAGCCATAATCTTTAATCACTAGTTGTGATCACTGCTATTGGAAATGTTAAATACTATTAAAATTGACAGATAAGTCTTTTAGATCAGAATTCAAATTATTTATACATACACATATATGTATATATAAAAATATGTATATCAGCATATACATATATCTGCTAAATTAGAGCAAAGTTATAAGCATACATGCTTGCTCATTTTATTTTGTGAAGTGCTAACCAATAATTTAGAGAAACTCAGTTTTAATGCAAAAAATTATTCAACCTGAATTTTAGATAGGATTTATTTTCTGCAACCAGAAGGGAGTGATTCAATTAAACAAACAGTTCTTAAGATACATTGCTTACTTTCTGTTGTTGATGTTGTTATAATTATTTGATAGAGATGAAGGAGAGATCTTTGGTAAAGTTGAAAAATTGGATGCACCTGGGGACCTTTAAAAATATGAAAATGTTAAATTAGATAAAGATGCTAAATTCTGAAATTAATCATGAAATAAAGAAAAGAACAGATGCCAATGTATGTAACAAATGAATGTTGAAAAATAAGTTATGAGCAAAAACCACTAAATATCAATTGGTTTCCAAATTCAAAATGCATTCTTCACATGAAATTTAACTCACAGCAAGAAAAGTGAACATCTTTTGTTTAATTAGTCAAGTTAAACAAGCAATATCATTCTTTTGATTATTTTATTAAATGAAATGTATCTCTTTTCTAAAAATTAAACATTTACTACAAAACCAATTGTTGCCAATGTTCCATTAACTGAAATATTTAAATTATTTAGGCTAGTACTCTCTTATTAGTTAATCCAGAATAGCATTATGTAGTAAGAAGCCAAGAATTCAATTGTTCATAAAGCCAATTTATAACTCAGTTAAACAAGCAACTCTTAATAAAAGATATAGAAAAAGCATGAATAAATCACAAAGATAATCCAGAAAAAAATTATTTTTGGCCAAGAGGTTCAAAGCTGATTAATCTTAAAAGCATATAATAATAAAACTCATTAAATTCAGATCATCTTGAACCATCTATAGTTTTCAAACCTTTTTTTTTTTTTTTTGGTGCCATAAATCTCAGTGGCAGTCTGGTCAAGCCTAAGTATGGACCCTTTTTTGTATGATGTTTTAAAATGCATTTTAAAAATACACAGGATTACAAAGGAAACCAATTGTACTGAAATTATTTGTTTAGAAAACAAGTTCACTGATCCCAAGTAAAGAATCCTTGCTTTAATCCAACACTATTTTACAGATGAGGAAAGAGACTTATGGAGATAGCAATTTGCCCAAAAGCCACCCAACTATTAAGTAGCTAAAGTAGGATTCAAATCCAGGGCTTCTTCTACTTCACTGCACTGCACTGTTCTGTTCTACTGGCAATTCTTAACTTTGTCATCTACAGCAATTTAATCACAGTTAATTTCTCCTATAATTTGGTTTACACTGTTAATTTATTTGGCAAATTCCTTTTCCATTAATAGTGTAAAACTAAATTTCAATACAATATCAACATTACTACAAATTCCAAATTTGGAAGGATCAAATGAAAATAGAAAAGGCTCAACTTCATTTTATAATACTTTAATTTTGATCTACTCACAATTTCTCCAAAAGATAAACATGAACTAAGGTATATCCTTATTTATAGAGAATTTTAGCAGCAAACTCACAGATTCAAATGTTCAAAGTACAAAAGTATTCTAGATGTTCTATTTTGTGGCTAAATTCATATAAATTCTCTTCTGCTGACCATCAGATATTTACCACACTCATTAATATGTCTAGTAAGAATGGTTTTTAACAGGAATAGGTATAACTGTAGGTTTTATAAAGTTTAAGTATCTATTCCTACAATTTTTGAAAATATTTTCTCATGCTGCTACTCAGGCATTTCTGACAAAATAAAGGGTTACCTGCATAGTATAGATAGTGTTAACACACCAACAAGCCTGATAGCAGTTTGCTGAAATTGAATTTGGAAATTAAATGCTTCCCTTCAGTAACCCCAAAGTGAGCTATAGACCTAGAATACATATATTACAAAGTAGGGGATGAATATAGGAAATTGTGAATCTAGGATCAACAATTTTAGACTATTTAGAGGGGGTGGTAATGAGATAAATCTGTTAATCCACTTATTATAAAGTTTTCTTCTAACAGCTCTTGCCCACATTCTGGATATTGCCTGCTTATTAATAACCTCCACTGTTAAGTAGACAAAATAGTTTTCAAATGTCAGCAGAGGTACAGGAAATCAGCAGAGAAATTAAATATATAGTCATGTTGCAATAATGAAAGAGTTGTTTGTCTACATGGATTTTAACAGCTACTAAGTGTTCCATACTTTCTTTTCCATTTTTACCAATTGAAGATTATACTGTATCCAAAACTTTCATTTATCCAGTAGACATACCATAGTGATTATTCAAGAATCAATCTGTGAAATTAGATAAATGCCACTTGAATGAATTTTGAAAAAAGTATACTAGAATTTGTGATATTAGACAAAATCTAATACAGAGTTTAAAAAGATGATAGATGTTAGTTGCCATTTATTTTTTCACCAATTTAAACTCTATTGCTATTAATAAATGAAATATTTTTAGTATTAAAAAAAGGTAGCAAGTAGTATTCTAAATTTAGAGTATTTTTTTTTTATCCTAGGCTATGGTAGAACGGTCACACGTCATCAGAAAACTAAAAGTGAGTGCCAATAAATAAAACATTTTCTTATGGACAACAATGATTAGTTAGACATTACTTCTTTAAGAAAAACCAATTTAAAAATATCTGAAATTTTATTTACCATTCTGTATACCTGCTTCTGTGCTCTATTTTGGTAAGGGGAATTTGGATGTGTAATTACATGGGTATGGGGAATTCTAGATCCTGAAATTTCCTTTACCAATGCACATCAACAGCTTTTTGATAGTTTAGAGAACTGCTAACTGACTTGGTCACATCACCTATGGTACATGTCTGAGGTAGGACTTTAAAATTTTGATGTTCCTGACCTTTATGCACATTACCACTCTGTGAGCACAAAAATATTTTTTTGCCTATTGAACATGGACTTACCCAGTAAGTGATATATAAGATTATTATATTTGTATTAAATTTAATTATATTTATATTAAACATGGCCATAAATGGGCCACTGGACATTTTTTACTTTCTCATACTATTTACATTACACATACACCAGAAAAGCTTTTCATTTTCTACCCAGAACTTGGTTTATAAATGCAAACTTAAATATTCTCCTAGTTTGAAATAATTTTTCCTCTTCCATTTGACAGAACCTTGAAAAATATTGCTGAGTGATATATTAATAAAGAAGTTTCATATATCAAAAATAAAATTTTTAAAGAAAATGAATTATATATATAGCTAAAATTGCATGTATGTATATATGTATGTGCTAATATATAACCCCCCCCCCCCCCCCCCGCTTTTGACTTTCTGGATTTTGTCATTTCTCAGCTGCTGTCTCACCCAGGAGGTTCCCTCAGCCCCTGGGGCTCCTCAAGCTGGAACATTATTTGTCATGCTGGGCCCCTTCTCTCATTGCTGAAGTTATCCAGAGTCTCCATTTGCAGGTAGGGGTGGAGGACCTAAATTGGTCAACTTTCATTCCCCTCCTGACTTTTTGCCCCCATAGGTTACTTACCTATCCCATCCCACCCCTTCAGTTTCCTTTTGTGTATTGTCTCCCCCATTAGATTATAAACTCCTTGAGAGAAGACTTTTTTTGGTAGCCTCAGCACTTAGCATGGTGCAGGCACACAGTAGGCACTTAATTTTAATGAACTAAATTCAATTGTTGCTTGTATTTGTATCTTTCCCATAGCACTGAGCACACCCTCTGGGACATACTAAGCATTAAATAAATAAATGCTTGTTTCCTTGCCATCCAAGCCTTTTTCCCTAAAATACAAAGGTTCCTAGAAAAGCAAACAATATTTTCTTTATACATTAATATGCTATTTTTATTTTTTAAAGAGACTAGTCAAGTACAAAGAAGGTAGAAAACAAGTTAACAATGAATAATAAGCAGATAATAAAAAAGCTCTCATGAATAAAGCCAAACATACTGAAACTTCACTATAATATTTACTATAAATTCAATGTAGGCATAAAAAGAATGCACAATTACTTAAGTAACAAAAAAAAGACTTATTTATAATGTAGTTTCAGTTAAAGGCATGATGATCCTTGTTGTCTCACTATCATTCTATTTCTCTACTTACTTTCATTGTAAAGTTTTTGATTGAGTGATGTATATATTTTTTCTTTTAATGAGATATTTATTCCTACTTAATTTGTGACAATCTGGCATTCACATACACCTTTTTACTTAAAATTGAACAGCTAAAATACATCAATGATCTCAGAAAGAACCAAGCCACAGGGTTCTTCCATTCTTTAATCACTTTGCTACATTTGAGAGTGCTATTTTTATGACATTCTTTTGCCTAAAAGCCTTCCATAATTCCTTATTTCCTACAAAATAAACTGCTCTGCCTAATAAATTTCATGGCTCACCTTTTTTCCCCCTCCACTTCTAATTCATGTAACTTCTCTCTGTTTACATGAATGAAGGAAAGTGATCTACCCTGCCATCCCTTAGGTAGGTCTTTCATTCTCCCACTTATGTGCCTTGATTTACATTACTATAGCCCTGGAATAGCCTTCCCCCTAAACTGCTGACTCGTCAGTAATTCAAATACCACTTCCTCCAAGAAGCAATGAACTTGAGACTTCAAATGCATTTTACATTGGTGAGGTAATTTTCAGTGGATTAAGTTTATTATATACTGGAAAGATAAGGGTGGGTTTTCTGGGACTTACATGGGGAAAAGGGAAGCTGAAGGAAGCACTAATAACTAAGGAAATCAGGAAAGGCCTTCTGTAGAAGGTGGCCACATGAGTTGAGCCTTATAGGCAAGAAGGATTACCTGGAGGCTGAGTGAGGAAGAAAAGCATTTCAGACAAGGGAAGTGACTTATGAAGAAGGAGGGAGACGGTAAAAAGACTAATTTGGCTGGAATGTATGGCAAAGTATAAAAAAGATTGTTTGGAATTATGTATTTTTTCCTGGAAATAATTAATTAGTAATTGTAGATGCCTAAATGATTATAGAAGCACTGTGAAACATTTTTGTGATGTTGTTACCATAGACAAATGCTTATCTGGCATTTAATCATATAGAAACTTGTAAGGCTAAATTCTCAGTATTGGTCTCCTCAATGAAACTGTAAAATCCATGTATCTTAGAGCAATGAGGCTGCACATATATGCATAAAAATAAATATGCTGAGTTATCTCAGCTCCAGCATGGATAGCATTATAATAAAGTTCTAATATGTAAGCACAATGACAAAATTCCACTTAACAAAAAAAGAATAATGAAGAAAGCATATACTTTTTAAAAGATTCATGAAAATTTTCACTTTAACAATTATAGTAGCATGGTTAGTCAAACAATTCAGAAAGATATACCCATGCATTAATATATTGAAACTAGATAATATTTGCTAAAAGCCATGAATCTTTTTGAAAGAACAGTTCATATTTTATCATATTACACATTTGTATATTATTTTATAACATTATTTATGAATAGTTGCCTAGAAAACACCAGGTGGGGTCATGCAGTCAGACACAACTGAAAAACTACTAAGCAACACCATCTTTGAATAGGTCACACCAATAAGCACCGGCTATATAATTTGCTCAAATATCACAAGTTGGTAAGTGATTTTAAAATCACAGGTGCTTTGAAATATTTGAATATGCGAATTTATGTGTGTATATTTATTTACATATAATAAAAGAAAATGAACTTTTTAGAGACTCTTAATTTATTATTTTTATTCTTAATGTTTTATTCCTTGATTATCAGTCTGATCAGATTGAAAAAAAGGGAAGTCAGACACACAATGAAACTGGAGCCAGGTTGTGAAGGGCTTTAAATGTCGGAGGAATTTATATTTGATGCTATAGGCATTAAGAAGCTAATGGAGTTAAGTGAACATTAAGTGATATGGTCTGACCTGTGCTTTAGAAATTCACTTTGGATAGATGGGAGAGGAGAAACTCTTAAGAGGAGGTATTAATTAGGAGGCTAATTAATAGTTCAGTTGAGAGGTGATGAGAAACTACACCACAATAAGACTGGTGGCTATGTGATTGTAGAGAAGAGGATGCATACCACAGATGGAGGTAAAGTTGACAATGCTTGAAATTGGTAGTTTAGTAATTGATTTAACATATTTTGTTAGTTTTATTCCATTTATAATATGTCCAGTTTTTCTAAGAACAAAGAATCCAGAGGTAATTAGTACAAAACTTATTTCATCAAGAATTTCTTTTGCAGGCACCCCCCCATCCTTATAACTGATGCTTAAAGAACTCTTAACAAGAGTAAATAAACTATCTGTAAAAGCAACATATTAACTTATGAGTAGCTCTAATTGTTAAGAGAGTTAATCCTCATACTAAACCTTAATAGTCATGTCTACAGCTTCTAACACCTGTTATCAGTTCTGCTTTTGGGACCAAGCAGAATAAAGAGTAAACGTTCTTTTAAAATGGCAGTCATGGGGCAGCTAGGTGGCGCAGTGGATAGAGCACCAGCCCTGAAGTCAGGAGGACCTGGGTTCAAATCTGGCCTCAGACACTTAACATTCCCTAGTTGTGTGACCCCGGGCAAGTCACTTAACCCCATTTGCCTCAGCAAAAAAAAAAAAAAAGAAAAAGTAAAATGGCAGTCATTCAATTACCTGAAAATAGCTATCAAGTTCCGTCTAGTCTTCTTTGCTACATTCTAAAAATTTCTAGTTCCTTTAACTAATTCTAAAAAGGCACATTCTCCAATTCCTCATATCATCATGGTTTCTCTCTTTTGACATGCTCTGGCTTATTGACCTTTTTCCTTAAAATACAGTACACAAGACTAAGTTTATTATTATAGATGTGGTCTGATGAGGACAGATTAAAAAAAAAAATCTGCCTCCCATGTTAATGGACTATATATATATATAATGTATGTATTATATATGCACATATATAATACATATAAAATATAAATTGTAATATGTATATGTATATATGTGCACATACACACAATGGACTAATACACACACACACATACATACACACACACACACAGGACTAATATATATACTTTCTTAAATTGGTATTTTTTGTCATATTTTGAATCCTCCCTGATGTTCTGCTGGGCACATAATGCCCTCTTTTGTTTTGTATTACTTTTCTGTTTTTCTTTTTGCTTATTCTGTTTCTTCAAATAAAATAATTTTGGGGAAAAGAAAGTTTAATTGAAACATACACATACACAGGCACACATACTCTCCCTTTCTCATCTAAATTATTGAGCTAAATGTGGGAAAAACATAGGGTTCAAGGTAAGATCCATGAAGGAGATTCTCCCTCCAAGTTGTTGTCAAAAAAGAGCTATCATTAGTTTGGTCTCACATGATCTCTTCTTAATGAAGTCATTCAAGAAGATAAAATAGCTTTTAGTAATTAGAGTTTGAGTGAGAGGTTGTGTTGTGTTGGGTAAGATAGCAGCTGAGAAATCATGACAAACCTCTTAATATTGTTTTTTAAAACATTCTTAAAATAAGTCATGCTCTCTGATATATAGCTCGTTGATTCTCCCCTTAATACTCTAGTCTCTTTACAATTAAAAATTGTAAAATTAAAAATTGGGACCATTTGCTCTTTTCTGCTTGTACCTTCTTTCATCCTCTACTATCTTTTTTAAATGATCAGTAATGGATCAACAACATTTTTCCCCCCAAAAAAACAGTTTTTAAAGAATTATAGGATATTTGGGTTCTGACAATTTGAACTTAACTGAGAGTAGCATAATGTTTACTATCTTATCACTTAGTCTTACATTTCTATACCCTTCAAACTATTTTCATTCCTTATTCCTAGTCCAAAAAAGATCTTCCTTGGAAAACAAGTAAAGTGAGAGTTGTTTTTTAAGCCTTTTCATCATGGCCCATTATCATCATCATCCAAATCTCCCTAAGCATCAATTCTAGTCAAGAAAAAGCTTTTGCCTGTAATAAAGTTAAAATATCTTTTGTTGTTATGTTGTCCTTACCACAAATCTCAAGCATTATCTGATTTTGAGCTTTAGCTCAAACAATTTAGCTGAAACAGTGCTTATAGAATTGTGTTACTCTTTTATAGAGACCTGATGCAAGAGAAATATGACAGAATCCTAGCTGTTCTTTTAAAGCCCAGTTTGGTTCTTCTCTAGTATTGATAAATTTTATGCAAATATACTGAGGTACATGCCAATTTTGCTTTTGCTTCTTGACAAAAACCTTTTTCATCCTGAAACTCTTACTAGATAACAAGGTGAATAGGTCACCAAAATGCAAACATCATAGTGGCAGAGTTTCCTCTCCTTCAATATGATATATGAAGTCATGGATCTGGGACCTTAGAAGAGGTCATCTATTCTTATCTACTCATTTTACAAACGATAAAGCTCACAGAGATCAAGCAATTTGCCCAAGTGCATGTAGGTACTAAGCGGCAGAGGTGAGATCTGAATCCATGTCTCTGTGACTCTTAAGTTTAGCTCTTTTCAATGCAGTATTCAGACTGATTAATCTCATAGGTTTTAGTATGTCTCCTACCATTACTAATTCTTGTCACAGAAGTCAAGTCTCTCTAATTATAGGGTCAACACCCTAGTCCAGGTCTTCATTTCTTTAGTAGCTTGGAACCATTTATATATACATTTAATTATTCATGTTATATACACTATATATGTGTATGTATGTGTGTGTATCATATATTAGACAAACAGTTGCAAACACTTCCACTCAAATATCCTGAAGGTGAAGTCAAAGGTCACACTGAGGCAGGATTTAACTTTTGATCTAAGCCTAAAGCTCTAGGCAGCTCACAAAAGTGCTTCTTCTTTTGGTACTGTTGCTCTTGCAATCTCCACTATTTTCAACTGTCAGATTTTACAAATAAGTATAAGTTTTAAATCAGTACTTCCCTTGCCAGATTTATTAGATCTGTCTGTTTTGCAAAAACACATAGTGTTTGCTAGTTAGGGCAGGTTCTTTGCTTTTTTCAGTTTCTTGATGGTAATGATTATTACTATTCCTTAGGAATTCCTATTGTCGATATCTTTTTTTGGGAAACTATTTAAAAAGGTGAGGTTGGAGCTTCAATTATAGACTAAATCTATTTTTTATTTTCTTGTGACTGAGTATTGATTTTGATCTTTGCTCTAAGAAGACAATTATCTGACAATAATAATCTTTGACAATACAAAGATAGCTCAATTATACAGAAGTTTAAGGACTTTAGTCCTTCACGTTTTTTTTAAAAACATATTTTTATTGTCCTCCACTGTGCCTACCTGTATAGAAATTACTGAATGATGTGTATTTTGATGTCTTTTTTTTTTTTTGGTGGAAAGAAGTGGGGGGGAGGGCGCAAGATTTTTATAGAATTTTTTTTCCTTTTCATTTTAACAGATGTTGTACCATATGGTACATTTATCTTCATAGTAGTCTTTTTCAAATGTTTACCACGAACAAAAAAATACAAGGCCATTAAATGTCCCATCAAACTGGTGTCTGTTCTGCCTTTGGATGTACCAGAAAAATCAGCTCCACAGGTCCCTTAATTTACTTTTCTAGAAGAATTGAGAGAGCTATCTGCTCATTTGACTGCTATATGCCTTTTACCTTAGTTAACAAAAACATCCAGTTTGTTATGATTCAATTCAATCAGTAATAAATTCACCCTGCTAATCTCCTTTTGGGATATGGAACATATGAGTTATGAAAAACATTCAAGAGGCCCTCATAGGATGATGCCCAGAATGCTAAAGGGTAAAAGGGAGAAAGACTGAGAAGACAGGAGGAGCAGGACAGCAATGATGAGAATCTCTGAACATGGCCTACTTTGGGGTTGAAGGGGTGCTGTAAAAGCAATGCTTCCAGACATGAGCAGCTAAGTTAGACCTGGAAAGGTAGGGAAATGAGATAGTTTTCCATTCTACCCAGAAAATGCTCAAATCAGAGTGAATAAAGTGTGGGCTATGCATGCAGCTGTAATATGTTCTGTAGTATATATATATATCATTCAATAAGTTTTTACTATATGCCTATTATTTGCTGTGTACTGTGCAAGGTGTTAGGGAAAGAGACAGGAATATGAATAGTAATTTCACTGATAATGAGAACTCTAGCATAAGGAAATTTCCTCCAGTGAGAGGCTAAATGACTTGCCCAGGAACCTACAGCTAGACACCAGATGCTGGGGATAAAAATGGAACTGTCCTTGCTCTCAAGGAGAGCACATACACATAAGTACATATTAAATATATACAAGCTAAATTGTGGGATGGAGAAACAGGCTTAGAAAAGCCTTAGAAAGTGGCACTTAAAATGAGATTTTCAAGGAAATAAATTGCTCTAAAGGGCAGTGGTCAAGAGAACACACAGGGGAAGCTGGGACATTTTAGCCATGGGAGCAAAGGCACAGAGGTAGGACACAGGAATGTCCCAAATGAGAAACAGGATGGCAAATTTATCTCAATCAAAGGGGTTAACTATTAATTAAGTTGTAAAGACAGATTTAGGCTAGAGTATGAAGGGACTTTGAAAGGTGGATAAGCATTATTTAACTTTATAGAGATAATAAGAAACCATTAGAGTATATGGAGTATGTGAGATATAGTCAGATCTGACTTTTTTGCAAAATCTTTTTGGCAAATGAAATGGATTGGATTGGAGACAGATTTGAGGCAGGGAGATCAGTTAGGACGCTGTTGTATTCAATTAAGCAACAAGCATTTATTAATTTATTAATTGTGTCACATGCTCTCTGATGTAGAGAAATAACTGGAAACTAAGGAACTGACCCATCAATTGAGAAGTGATTGTCAAATTATGCTACATGAATGTAATGGAATGATTGTCAGAAGAAATTACATAGGATACTTACAACATCAATATTGTAAAAACAAATAATTTTGAGCTTGAGAGACCTAATCAACATAATCGTGCACTGTTTCCAGAATGCTGAAGAATGACACCCATCTTCTGAAATAGAGGTGATGAAATAATATGCAGAAAGAAATACACATTTCTGGATATGAATAAATGTAGAAAATTGTTTTGTTTAATTAGGCTTATTTGTTATAAGGGTTTTTTTTTGTCCCCCCCTCCCCCCATTTTTCCTTTTCAGCAAGGGAAGGAACAAGGAAGAAAAAATAAAATTTAATTTGGAAGTTTCCTAGTGAACCTAAAGTAACTAACCAGGGATGTTATAGATATAATCTATGTATTAATATATGGGATAGATTAGATAAATTCTGATTACTATTATAGGCTTCTGATTGGTATCCCTTCCTCAACTCTCTTTTCTTAAGTCACTCCTCTACTCTAATGTCAAGTTGATCTTCTTAAAATCCAGGCTTGACCACATTCAAGAACCTGTAGTGGCTCCATATCACCTCCAGGATCAAATGTAAAAACTTTTTGGCTTTTAAAACCTCTGTAACAGTCTCCTTTGTTGCCAGGTTCTGATACCTTACTTCCCTTTCTTCCCCCATTATTCTGAAATCCAGTGACACTGGATCTTTGCTATCAGTTGCAATTTTCAACTAGGCATATTTCAATGCCCAGAAGACAGTAGGTGTTACACAAATAGTGCTTTTGCTATCTCAGCTACCATTACCATCATCATTATCACCATTATCTCCACCTCTCCACCTCTCCACCTTGTGATTTCCTTGATGTCCTTCAAGTCTCAGCTAAAATCCCATATTCTGCATGAAGCCTTTCATAAACACTAATGACTTCACTCAGGGCATTTCCAATTTATTCTGTATATAGCTTATTTGCATGTGGTCCCCTAGCATTTACTCCTACCTCCATTAAACTGTGAGTCTCCTGAAAGTAGGAACCAATTTTATTTTGTTGTGGGGGAGGAGGACATCCTTTTTGTATCCCCAGGATTTAGCAGAGTATCTGGTACATGGAAAGTACTTAATAAGTACTTTTTGACTTGACTTAGGTCAAGTTTTTATGAATGTATAAAAACTATACCTTTACAAACAGTTTAAAAGAAACTCTCGACTCCAGGAAAATTACAGTGAAGAATATTTAATAGCAAGCCCCAGGGCAAAATCCATTCTTTACAACCAAATCTATTAGGTTTAACCTAATCAAAGGGGATAACAAGTTCAGAACTTTTCTCCTCAAATCAGAGAAAGTAGATAAGTACATTTGATATATTTCATAGGAAAAATATTACTCATAACTCTGTAAAAATAACACAATATTTCAAAAGGTATAAGATACAGTTATCTAGATAATTTGAATGTCAACTACATAGTAGGTGAAGTAAAAAAAAAAATCTGTAATTTTTGAAATTTCGCCCTAAAAATTACTTAAATATAACCTGATATTGTATGACCTTTCTAAGCAGAGGAGCCTAAGTTACAAGATCTCATATCCAAGTAAATAAAGGTTTAATTACTTTACCATATAATGCAGTGGTATTTAACAATTATATTTATAAAATGCTCTGAAGTCTCACGTATTCATGGCTAGGATGCTGCAGCACTATGAAATTCTGCTTAACAAAAAATACATGGGTAGTATGGGGACTGCAAAGCTACTGATTCAGACTCTCAGCAAAAACTATTGCCTCAGTATTTCTATTTGGATTTACTTTAAAATTTTCTCGTAAGCATTATGAATGTACTAAGATCCATCCTCACAGATGAACCCCAAGTTTTCTATCTTGAATCTTGTATATCTGTTATATTGCATTAATTAACTTATAGTTATTTACACATTGTATGTATCCCAAAGTTTTAAAGGCTAGAAATAAAAATAACAATATAGTGCTATATGCCAGGTATTATGCTTAAGCACTTCCCAAATATTTTCTCATTTGATCCTCACAACAACCCTAGAATGTAGGTGCTATTAATACTCCCATTTAAAGATGAGGAAACTGAGGTACAGAGCTGTTAAGTGAAGATGGATTTTAGCTCATCTTCCTGACTACAGACCATTGCTTAAATGGATAATTCAAATAAACCTCTAGGTCAATATGCAAGATATCTTAATTTTGGCCAAAATAACTTAATGATGCTTTTTATGACTTCTGGGATATTTGTGATCTTTTGCTTTTAGTTTCAGTCAAAGTCATTTAAACAAATTATTGTACATAAAATTTTTTTCTTGGTAAAAGAAGATTAGTACTTTGGTTGGGTAGAGATTTACCTTAAGTTTTCCTGACAAGCTCTGTCCAAGACAAAATGGCTTATTTTAAAACATTTCAATCACTAAAGTAAGGAAAATAATCAAATGGGCATTTCAGTGATATAATTTTTTATTTGAGAAGTAGATGGCAAATGTTTAATTGTTTATAGGTGAAAGGAATTCTAGGTGAAGAAATATACTACCATTGCAGAAAATAGAGTAGTCTAAGGAAATAAGAAGTTAAATGATTTACTAACAGCCTATTTTGTGTCAGAGGAAGGATGTGAACCCTTAATTCTAAAAGATGGCTTCTTATCTACATGTCACATACAGGTTTTCAGATTTTCAATAAGAAAATAAAATTTCCTTATTGTGTCAATTTTCCTTTTCATTTTAGTCTACATATCTGTTGGATTTCTTCCAAAGAAAATACAATAAATACTAACAAAAACATTTGACTGTTAGTCAAGCAAATTGAAATCTTAGCTAGGAAATAATATTGATCATACTGTACATAATTTCAAATTTCATTGAATTCTGACTGGTCCAAGAGATTTAATAATGTATCAAAAAAATACAATGCCAACTCCCTTCAATTATATTTGGTGTTACAATGCTACCAATTATCAATAAACTACAAACCACTCATTTGACATCACATTTTTAAATGGGATCTCTGGCATTATTATAATGAATGTTTTAATGTATTTTATATTTTATTTAGCAATATAATGGTATGTTGTGACTTATGTTTTGCTTCTCAAAAAAAATTGTGAAATCCTTTTTTTTTTTTTTTTTTGCTTTGGCAATTGGGGTTAAGTGATTTGCCCAGGGTCACACAGCTAGGAAGTGTCTGAGACCAGATTTGAACTCGGGTCCTCCTGACTTCAGGGCTGGTGCTCTAACCACTGCACCACCTAGCTGCCCTGAATATTTTAATGTATTTTATATTTTATTTAGCAATATAATGTTATGTTGTGACTTATGTTTTGCTTCTCAAAAAAAATTGGGAAATCCTTAAGAGCAGGACATTGCTCTAGATTTCTGTATCTCCTTCAAGGAGCATTGCTACAATTGCACACATGAAACAACTGTATTGATTTCAAAAAAGAATTAAAGGGGCAGCTAAGAGTGCAGTGGATAGAGCACCATCCCTGGAGTCAAGTCTGGTCTTACACACTTAACACTTCCTAATTGTGTGACCTGGGCAAGTCACTTAACCCCAGTTGCCTCAGGGGAAAAAAAGAATTAAAGTCAAAGGAAAGATATTTAATGAAATAAAGGATTAAATAACCAACAATTCAAGAAGCATATCAGTGACTAAGTGAATCTTTTGCATTACTATAATAAGAGTAATTAGTAATAATAATATATTAATAATACTAATAATAAGAACAATAGTAACTTGCAGTTCTATAGTACTTTAAAGATAAATTATCTAGTGATTCTTATAATACTCCTGTAAGTGAGCTTAATACTGGCAGGATCCTCACTTTTAAAAATAGGCTTTAATCAGTTAAATAACTTGACAGTTATCACATAGCTGGTTAAATGGGCATCTAAGAGTTGACCTAAATATTAAATTCAGTACTCTTTGTACTTCATAGTTTCCTTCAGAATAACAAATACCTTTGCCAATTATGAGCCAAGATAAATCAAATTTATGAAATTCTAAATACAAGAAGACCCAACACTGACTCAAATTTTAATCTTTGTAAGAAATTAATAAACTTTCAAACAAATTATTCTCACATTTTGTAAGATTGAATCCCTCACTCATAAAACCTACATACTTTCTTTGGTTTCTCTTTATACAAAGTTCATACTTTCATATAGTTACACACTAAGTTGGCTATGAAAACAAGCATTTAACTAAGAGACTCAGGAATTTCTCATGGATATTTCAAAAACAATGTGATTGCTGTCTATTATTATGTATATTTTAAGATATTTTCTTTTATGTTATGAGCAAGTACATTAACTAAACTGTTTCACTTATTAAAATTCAAGTCAACTAAAACATCCCACCAAAAGTATCTGTGTAGGCTGTACAAATGAACTATTATAAATGCATACCTTATGATCAATATCTGATAGTTAAAAAGGTATCCTAAATTTTGACTTTTGTCATTCTATTTCATATTCTAAGTTCCTTATTTCTCAAAAATCTCCTTTTTATAGCAATATTATCAATAAAAACATAAAATACAGATTTGTCACTTTGAAAAGAACTGCTTAAATCAATTTGAAAACTTAAGAAAAAATCCTGAAACATTTAATGAAGGTATATGGATTATATTTAAGGTACATTCAATTATTCTGGATTTTAATATACTAAAAGTATAAAAGCTGCATCATTCAGTAGTAAGTAAATAAAATAATTAAAGACACTTACTTAGGAGTTGAAGGACCTCTTGGCCATGTTCCATCTTCATTTTTCTGCTCTATTACTAGCATCTGCAAATATGACATAGTAAAATGGTCTTC
Source organism: Myrmecobius fasciatus (assembly GCA_023553655.1). NCBI lineage: Eukaryota > Metazoa > Chordata > Mammalia > Dasyuromorphia > Myrmecobiidae > Myrmecobius > Myrmecobius fasciatus. The sequence continues at coordinate 97,315 of JAJPUD010005199.1, forward strand.
TATAATTTTAAAATTAAAAATCAAAATTAACCCATGATATATTTTTCTTTATTTTTAGTCCAAAAAAGGAATAGATTCAGATATTATACAACAATAGGAAAATAAAATTCAAATGGGTTAGATAGCATAACAACTAATTTTTTATCTTAATTTTGACTCATTTACCTGAGTAAATAAAGCATCTATAAAATTTGTATTATTATTTTCTCAGGAATCAATGTCAAAGTCTGAGAACTGATTTGTAGAGAATGAGTACTATTTGTGTGACTTTAAGGAAGTCATTTAACCAGTGTGTCATGATTCATGCTCTATATATTTCATCACATTCACAAATATTACTTTTCAACACATTCACATACAGATGAGAGGATTATTATGAGGCAGTAAAAACTGAAATCCTTATTTTAAGAATTAGCAACAATGGCATATAAATAACATATATTACATACTTATATTTCAACAAGGAAAATCTCTCTTGATATTCTTGGGAAATGATATAAGCATTATGACCACATAATTACTATATCTATAAAATTAAATGATCAGACCAAAAGAGCACTGAGCAATGTTTATCAAGAGGAAGGTCTCTGGGAGTGTTAAGTTTGTTCTTGTTCCTCATCAGTTCAACATTTTTATCACTGACTTGAATAAAAACATCAATAGGATGCTTATCAAAATTATCAAGAATACAAAGCTTGACAGGACAGGCAATATACTAGAAAACATTCAAAATCTGAAAAACAGCTGAAAAGAATGGAAAAGTAGGTTAGAGTTAATAAAATGATCTCTGAGATGTCTTCTAACTCTAAATATTTTACTTTTCTGAACTGAGAACTAAGGGCTTAACAAACCAATTTTTTTCTGAACTGAGAGATAACTAGGGGCTTAGCAAACCAAATTTTCTAAAAGTAGCTAACAATGAATGTCTAGTTGAAAGAAAACGGGACTTTAAATAAGGAGATATGGGTTTGAATCTTAGCTCTAACAATGCCTGTGACTGTGGGCAATTCATTTAACCTTTCTGAGTTTCTATTTCCTCTAATATGAAATGAAAAGGTAGTACCATCTATGTTAAGAGTTTTTGTTAGCAAAAGTGATTTTTCAATCTTAAAGTACTATACACACACACACACAAACAATTATTAACATTATAACACATAATTATCTTAACAACAAAAGGTAACCAGGTTTTGCTGAAATAATTACCATTATTTTAGGAAAATGTTTGGACTACTTAAGTTTAGAGTAGCAAGAAATCCCAGATGTGTCACCTGGTCAAAATCTCTCATATTAAAAGTTGTATTAACACAGAAAGGCTAAGGGAAATGTGGCTTGGCCAACGGTTGTACAGTTAGTACAGAACCAATACTAAATGCCAATAAATATTTATTTCACTGTAATTACTTTAATTTCATATTAACTACCAGAATTTTTTTTAACAGAAAAATTAGTAACAGACTATTATTCTAAAATCAACTCTATTTTGTACTAATATTAGGAAAATGTCACATGGATGATATAAAATAGTAACATGAATTAGCCATTTTAGGCATTGAAATTTTTATGTTTTCATGTTCAATACATGGATATTATTACATTAAATTTTTTTTACATTAAAATTTTAAACATATTAAAGCCATACCAGTGGAGATGTGGCTGGAGAGATATAGAGCATTCCTCCCTACTCTTAACTGAAATGAACAATATCACCTTTTAGTCAAATGGGAATCTCTAAATAGAGCTACCCCTTTCTAAGCTTCCCATAAAGTGTCTTGGGCAGCTTCCTCTTCTGAACAAATGTTTTTTGGATAGTTTTTCTTCTTATTTTTTTCTGGACTTAAGTACATGCAGAATAGTAAGTTTAGGAGGGATAGTCATCAATAAAAAATTTAAATAAGAGTTGGTGTTAAGAAGATGCTGGAAGTAATAGATGTTACAAAGAAACATTAAGGAAGTAAATTCAGCTAGCTGATTTTAATTCAAAAAAATATTTAATGGGAGCTAATCTCCATTGCTATCTCCCAACAAGAAGAGTTAATAATCTTCATTTTAACAAGATGTCTCCCAAGCCACAGAATCATGGAATCTTAGGAGTTAGAAGGAATCTCAGAGATTTTTTATACATCTTTGGCATATAAATACTGTTAAAATACATCAGATACTTCACAATCTAATAGTCTTTGTTTGAAATGATAAAAATTCATTCTTTTTCTGAGTCAAGCCATTCAATTATTTTTGAATAGTTGTTAGGAAGTTTTTTCTTATAAAAATTGACATGTATTATGGAGCCCCTAATATGTGCCAAAGTACCGTGTATCCATCTCAGGAGATACAAGGACAGAAAGTATCCAACCTCTATTCTCTGGGGTTAAGCAGTATGAGTTCTCTTCCACATGCTAATTTTTCAGTTACCTAAAGCAAATTATAATAGTCCCTCATTCTCAAGTCTTTCTTTCTCTAGGTTAAACATTTGATTAGTTCATTAATCAATATTATGAAATAGTTTCAAATTCACTCAACACCTCTGTACAAACCCAAACTTATCTGTTTTAAAAAATGTAACATCTAGAACTGAACATATTTCCAGATGTAATCAGACAAGGATGGAAAAAGACTGTGACTATCACTGGCATATTAGATAATAAATTTCTTTTTGATGAAAAGGCATCATTAGATTTTCCCACTTTGGCTTATGCTAATTAAAGCTGGCTGCTAAATAAGCTTTTGGGTTTTTCACATGACCTGTTTATTTAGTCAAAACTCCACCTATGCTGAGGTAATTTTTGGGAACCTAAATAAAAGATTTTATATTTATCTTACTAAAATATTTGATAAATACCTTACTCTTTTAAGTAAGCACTCTTCATCAAGAAATTTTCAGATCTTGATTCTGTTTTAAATGTAGCAATAATCCTCTAATGCAACTATATATTTGATATGTATGTGATATATTGATATACCTTCATCCAAATCACTGATAAAAATGCCAGAACAGGGCTAAGGATAGGCTCTTCAGTCCTTCAATAGATTTCCTTCTCTGGGATGACAGTGATCCATTAATCAATACCTTTTAGGTCTATTGAATCTATCATGGATATTTAAGCACACACCAATATAAGAATACACAAGGATTGATATCTAGCATACTTAAAATAAAGTGTTAATGAACAATACCTGTCCTTGATATAAACCAGCATCCTGAATGGTACTGTCTGGCTTATTTAGTGGCTCAAATGTATTACTCATGTATTTGTTCCATAATCTGGTCTCTTTTTCATCTGGAATATTGAAGATTTTTCTTATTTCCTTTTCAATCGTATCTGAATTTAAAGAAAGAAATATAAATATAAAAACTTAAAAGCTGACATTAGATAAAGTTAATCATTAATTAATAGTCCAAAACTTTAAATAAGAGGATGATATAGTAGCCAGGACGTTGGCCTTAAAGTCAGACAGAATAGGTTCAAGTAATATAATACACACACACACATGCACACACACAGCCCTAGGCAAGTTTGTAGACATAAATTCCAACAAATCATTAAAATGTAAGATTATATTATACAAATGTTTTTTATTTCAAATGCATGTTTTAAAAAATTAATAGCTATTCCATTCAAATCAGTAATAAAGAGATAAACATATAAGTCAAAGAAACTAAAGGTCAAAATGACTTTTCATCAACTAGTTCATTATTCACTCAATTGGATATGAAAGTTTCCTTTGAATAACTTCAATTATAAAAAATTAAATTGTCTATTAAAGATAAATTGTCTTCAAAGAGATTACCATAGTTTAAATATTAAAATTAAAAACCAGTCCCTTCCAAATATGGTACTTTGAATTATACCATTTTACTATCATATTCTATTTCTGTATGTCAATTATATGATTATAAAATAAATCAAACACAAAATCATAATTCAGCATATAGCAATGTTTTGATTACATTGTTTCTTAAAATTTAGTTATTGCACACTAGAATGTGCTAAATTTCAGAGTAATCAAAATCTATGAAATAAATGTACTAAAGTTTACCTAATAAAATATTACAATCAGTTAAAAAAAAGTTTTATAATTATATAAACTAAGCATATTGAGAAAACTTAAATTTCTCTTCTTCAATGAATCCTTTAGAGTATACAGCAGATCTTAACAAAAAATTACCTTTAATTTAAATTTCAAAAATAAAATTTGAGTGAGATATTCAAAACAAAAGCTAATTATACAAAATGACCTTTTAAAAATCCAAATTAGATACCCTATCATTTACTAATCATATTTTTATCATATATTTTGTTGAAAATGTTAAAAGATCAGATTTGGATAAAAAAATTAAACATGAACAATTTTTCAAATGTTCCTAACTTCTTAATGGCACTGGCACATTAATTATATTGCCTGTTGACACAAGTCAGATCTTTCAGAAAGGGTTTAGAAACTATTATAGTACTTCCTAAAGGAGGAATGAAAAATGTAAGTCTGAACAAAAAAAAAAAAAAAAAGAACCTAGCAGTGGCTGAGGTTAGAACCTCTCAAAGGGACAGTCTATTCTCAGTTTTACAATGAAAAAGCCTGAACGAAGATCAGAATAGAAAAACTGAGTCCTTGAAGCTTTGTATTTGTTAAACATCTGTGAGAAAGTCACCAAAAAAAAGACTGATTCTCATGCTTTGCTAAGGCATGAATATGATCCTAGTGCTTGATGCCAAGAAGAGATGGACTGTCTAAACGGGGTAAACAAGGACCAATCTAATTAAGCAGAGAGAAATTATAATTAGGAAACCATAGATACAGATCTTGTCCTTCCTTCCTTTTCTCTACCTACCTTCCTACTTTTACCTACCTACCTACATATGTGCTCACCTGTCTGTCTACCTGTCTGTCTACCTGTCTGTCTACCTGTCTACCTACCTACCTACCTACCTACCTACCTACCTACCTACCTACCTACCTACCTACCTACCTACCTACCTACCTACCTATTTAGAGATGGCTTGTAAAGAAAAGGTTTTTCTTTGGTCAGGCCAAAATGTGAAACAAAGTATCATGACTTCCAATTCTCAGTGGCCTCCTTCAATTTACAGTCGTGGTAGCAAGATAACCGAGGGTAATAAGAATCACTTAGTTTTAAAACTATTTGTGAACACAACTTTCATTATTAGTACTTTCATAAAGTTTTTTGATCAGATACTAGGATGGTACACCACTGGAAGAATCAAATCACATTAATGTTGACAAAATGTAAAAAAGTAGTTTCATTTTGAGCCCAAAGGCAGTTAAGAAACTTCATTTCATGTGTGTGCTTCTGTGATCATCTTAATTTGCAGTGTTCATAATAAAAGAATAAAGAGACTACCATGAAAATAATTCATTTGTGTGCCAATATCTATTGCAAAGGATGAAATAGAAAATTCCATGAAAAAGTAAACAAAACCTCCCTAAATCAAGTCGAAATATAAGCAAATATTTGATGATTTCAGTAAGGAAGTAGGCTGAATAAAGGACGACCAAAATTTTAAAGGAATATGGTTTGAAATTAAGAAATAAAAAAGTTTTGTCAAAGGCTTATAGATAAAACTATGAAATCAAAATGTTCTCCTTTGTAAAACTAGAACTTTGTAATAAAAGAAATACTTTTCTTCAGGCTGTCCCTTAAAAAGGGTAAAATGTGAAGTTCATTTGTCTCAGTAGGGATCAGAACAGGAAGAATGGATGAGGGTGATGATAAACCCTATATTTAAATCATTCTCTTACATGTCCCCAGACATAGCTTTTGTGATAGCATGTCTAGACAAGCCAAATTATAGTAAATAGGGATGCACTGCAGCTGAATCTTATCTCCCCACTCCTTTACTATCAACAATTAAGTACCTATATGTAACTTTGAGGAGCAGTGTGGGGCAGGACAGAACAGCATGGGGAAAGGCTAAATAAGAAAGGTAACACTTGAACAGTTTTGAAACAAATCAAAGATTCAAAAACCCAGATAAGGAAAGCATGTACAAAACTGTGACTAGTATGAGAACACAGTGTACACATAAGAGAGGAGTAAAGTGAAATATGACTGTAAAAACAGTAAAGCTTTTATCTTGATTGTAGATGTAACAAAATAAATTTGCTGAGCAGGGAGGGAGGTGACATGATCAGATCTGAATTTAAGGAAAATAACTTTGGTAGCTGTGTGGAGCTAGAAAAGAGAAAGGTTAGGTATGTTTATATAAATACAGTGTTTTGGTTATTATTCAGTGATTTTGGGGTTTCTTGATCAAACAGAAATAAAATAAACATAGAGCTTAAAGAAAAAAAAGTTTTGGATTAAATGAGTCAATGTAGCATAACAGGTAGGGATACTGCTTTTGAAGCTAGGAAGACTGGATGGAGGAAAGGAGGAAAAACTTTGGAACACAAGGCTATGCAAGGATCCATGTTGAAAAATTATCCATGCATATGTTTTGAAAATAAAAAGCTTTAATTAAAAATAAATAAATAAATAAAGCCAGGAGGACCTGGTTCATGTCCAACACCTTATATGAACTGTCTACTTGATCCTGGCCAAGTCCCCTAGCCTCATAGTGTTCTAGGAGATTCTATTGGATTCTCTAAGTTTTAAAGAAGCCACTGACTTGTACTGTTAGAACGATTTTCTTCACCTGAGATTTCCCTATCCCTATTATCTAGGACTAAGTGATCTTTAAAGCTACACTCTATTATTTTATATTGTTTTCACCCACCCCATTTTACCAATGTATTATTTCTCTTTGATTTCGTGAAAATTCATCTCATAGGAAATGTGACTAATCCAACCAATTTTACATAATTTATTCATTGTACTCAATTATGTATAATAATAAAAATGTACTTAATACATTCATGTACTCAAATTATATGAAAGGTAAGGTTCAATTTACATAAACTTGATAAATATAAATCCAGATCAATGTAACATTATTAAATATTCATTACCAATTAAACTGTAATTTAGTAAGCAAAAAAAAATAATAAAATAAAATAAAAAAAATCAACATTCTTAGTTTTCTTCCCCAGACATCTGATGATCTCACTCAGATTCTCTCATAAAAAAGATGAAAAACTTTAACTTTTAAACAAAGTAGAAATTCTTAGTTAATTAAGTTGAAATATTTAAGAATTGTTTTCTGGACTAATGTTATATAGCAGATTGTAGTAACTTTAAAAAATGTATACTGATTTCAATAATATAACTTGTATTATTTTATGGATAATATTTAAAGTTATCAGCTTTATATCTGTTCCATGCCCTTTAAATGCATCAAATATTCTAGGCTCAAAAAGAATTCTCATTATGAATAAACTGAACATAATCATGCATTAGCAGTTAACTCCTCCCCCTAAAATGACAATAAATACAATGTAATAAAGAGCCCATTATATACTAAAGCTAATAACCAGGAATAGGCAGATATTCTACAAACTATATAATATACTTAATCCATCCCTCACTAGAATAAGGCATGGTTAATTGAGGAACAAGTTTTTTTCTAACACATAAAAGAGCCAGGTGAAAAGTGGGTTCTTGCCAAGAAGGAGAAGCAACACAAAACCCACCTCACTGCTGAAAATCAAGCACTCCCATAGTTCTGAGAGTGTGAAAACGCTGAGTAAACAAGCTGAGAAGTCTCAGAGCCATCCAATCTCGGCTGGCCTCTTCTAACTGTTAGCGTCTCTTCCATGATGAGCATAACAGGTAAAAAAGCCAGAAGAGAGGCTTAATGTACCTGGCATTCTTTCCCTTTCTCTAAAGCTTTTAAACAAGACAAATGACATTGTCATTAATTCCAAAAGCCTATTCTGCAAATACTTTATTTAAAAACAAAGAACCTACTTTCAGACATTAGTACCTAAAAATTTATGGAAAAATGCATCACGTCTCTAACATTTTAATACATGAGATGATACAGGGAAAGGGATCAGATCTATGATTTCATTAGTCTGGGAAACTCCCAGGGAAGCCAACTCCTTTTAACAATGCAGGGCAGCACAACTTTAACACAATTTTAAGTCTTAGAGAGTTGCCAAAAGTGCTGGGAACCTAAAGTACCTGGCTCGAGGGCTATATAGGAAGAAATGAAGGAAATAAGCATTAATTAAGCATCTACTATATGGCAGGCACTGTGCTGAGTAGGTAGGCTCTGCTATTATTATTTTATAGTTGAGAAAACAGAGGCCAAAAGAGGTTAAATAATTTGTCCAGAGTCACACAGCTAGAAAGGAAATGAGGCTGAATTTGAACTCAGATCAGGCACAAGTACTCTGTACATTGTGCCACAGTTGCCTCCCCAATACAAAGGCAGTATGTGTCAAAATGCAGAACTCAAACCTAGGTCTTCTTGGCTTTGAGGAGGTCTGTCTATCCACTGAACCATGCTGCTTCTTGTAAAGTACTATATGGGTACTTTAAATCCAATGCTAACTTCAAAAATCCATATAATATAATATTACTCAGTTTTATGCTGCATTTTTGGGGGGCCTTCAGAATTTCAACTGCAGGGTTGAAAGAGAAGAAAAAGAAACATAATTGAGATGAATCACTAAAAATAAATGTAATTATCAATTCTTTAAGCTCCATTAAAATTTTTTCATAATGCTATTTTTGCGCTTTTATATTCTCATTTATCTTTTTCTAGTCTAACAAGGAAAAGAGGATAGTAACTACATATTTTTTCCATTTTTAAAAAGGAACAAAAAATTTACTAACAGCTTAAGAATTTTACTTAAATATCCACTTTCCTGTTACCAATTTTAATTCTCCTTCAAAAAGTAAATGTGACATAACTTGTATTGACTTAAAAATATAAATCTGTCTTTTAAACATTCCTAATTAAAATACCCACAAAATGCAAATGGTGACATTTTAAGACTACTTTAAGAACTTTACAGCAAATAATTTGATTTCAGGTTAAAATTATACCAATATAACAAGATTTAAGTTTCAAGCCAAATCCTTTAAATAGAACCCCTGATGGAACTAGTAAAGTTACAATAGATTATCTGAGAGCAATGCTTTATTTTGTCATTAAAAAATGATAGATTTGTTCATACCTATTGTGTCAGCTTTGCTAAATCTTCGTGTTACAACATTGTTCATATTTCCATTTTCGCACAGCTTTAATTCTGTTAGATATACTTCTACTTTGCAGTGCTTTACAAACATACCCTGTTCAACCACCTGAAAAATAACAATTCAATGTCAGCTATATAGCTAAATATAATTGAATTTCTCCAAAGATAATAAACAAATATTAAGGCTTAAAAAACAAACTTGGAAATCTCCAATGGAAAATAATATTTATTTTTAAGTTATTAACATTTTAAAAGAAAAATTATATTAGACACAAATAAAATAAAAAAAAATTAGAACCTGAATAAAACTTAGATTATGAAAATATATTATTAAGTAAATTAAAGTTTCAAAAGTTATGCTATTGGTATTTAAGTTTACTTTTATATATTTAGAAATAAGCAAATTTAAGGAAGTATGACCAAAAAATACCTTATGATACACATCTATAACTAAAATAATTTAATTATTTCTAGATTTTGCTCCTGATTCTAAGGAAAAGTAAAAGTATCTCAAAAGTACTATTTTTACAAATAAATTTGACTGAATTATTACAATATAATGCTATATAATAGATAATTTTTACAAATGAAAACTATAAATGAATGGTAATGCTTAGCCAAAATATTCAGCCATATGCTCTTGTAACTGATATGTTAGTTTCTAAATCTAAGATGACTTTTAGTTTGACCTTAACTGTGTATTTAGTAATATAAAACTTCAAATGACAAAGGGGTTAAACAAATATGCAAGAAATCAAACAATAATAACACAGACACACATATAGGATCACCTTTTAAATATATATATATGTATATATAATATATATAGAGAGAGAATTCCTTGCGATCTTCCAAAGGGTAACTCTGGGCCTTAGTTATGAACACTGTTTCTGAAAATAGTCAGCTGCCTGACATATGATACAATCGACAAATATGGTATAAAGGAAGGCTCCAAATGACTGCTGTGAGAATCAGTCTCTCTCTATTCTAGTCTTGCCATCTTCTCTATAGAACAATGATACCATGTTTATGAAATGTTATTCAATATGGAAATTACTCTTCTCTAGACTTAAAAATCAAAATATGACTTGAAAAGTGGAAATGGATGCTTTTCAAATTATATTTTAGTTAAATTTCTGATATACATAAGGAAACCAAAAATGCTTATTGTAATTTGTACAATTCTATATGTTAATATTTACTACACAAAAATTATTATTCTAAATTTGACTTAACAATTTAGTTTAAAAAGTGTTGCTGTTAATGTATTAGAACTTGTTTAATAAAGCATAATACTAAATCCATTTTAAGATGACAAAAAGGATAATGCCATCGAACTTGGACATTACAGAAACTATAATTAAAAAGAATACTTGGGAGTCAAATACTTCCAAGTACTTCTAAATACTTGATGATAATCAAGTGTTTTCAGTGTAGGAATAAATATAAGAATGAGAACCCTGATACAACATAATATTCACATAACTTTAAAAGAGTAGATAAAACACCCGAATTTCTATAGTTAAAAAAAAAAAAGGAAAAAATTGGCAACAATAAAGAGAAATAAGACAAACATAACGTAAAGAAAGCATTCCTTAACACAAAGGAAAAGCAAGGGTATTTGCTTCACCATGTATTAATGACAGAAGAAACAAATGTTAAAGGATAATTGAGAGAATAAGGAATGTGGATCATGGGTTTTTGTTCTTTTGTTATTTACCTTATTACTTCCCAAGGTTTATAGTGTGTCTGACGATCAATATTAGAGCATCTATTTCTCAAATCAACATTAGTGCATATGGCTGCTGAGAGGCAGTAGATTAAATTGTTAAGAATGTCAAACTGGCTGGAAGAGGAAAACTCTGCTCTGACACCAAGTAGCTGAATCAAAGCCTCTCTGCTGCTGTCTTTGCACACCTATTTTGTTGAATGCTTGTAAAACTAAAAAACATTAAGTGTGAAAGACATGTTTTCATTGCTCAGTTTTCTTATTTGTACTGTGACAGATTCAAATTAAAAAACCTTATTAGATTAAAAACTTACAAAAAAATACTAGAAGATATTTTAGATGAACTTTTATGAGACTTTAGGGTTTTTTCTTCATTTTTAAAAGCAAATCTTTACATTAAGAATATTGCTATTCTTATTTCTACTACCATAATGCATTTATATAACACTTGCTATATATATTATATATGTATATGTATATAAACACACACATATATATAACACCATTTTCAGTTTCATTAAAAAGCACCTTAAGTAAAAACAAAAGGAAATAGGAAAAAAAATCACACAAGAAGTATCTGATGAAAGCTATATGTATACTTTGAGAAATTATTATGTAGTAATATGTTTTTGAAATATGCGAGCCAAAAATTCATTAAGTTATATAAGACATCATAATTCACCTCTTACCACCTACTTATTTTCTGTACTATATTCTCATGCAATCCCTCCTGCTGCCCTCCCCCCAAAAGAATAAGAGTTTGTCAACAAGAATAACATAAGGGGATTAGAATACAATACATGTGATGCTTGAGCTTCTTAATCACAAAGTGAGTTTGGATTTGGAAAACAAAAATTATTTCATCTAAAAACAAAACTATGATGCATCAAACGCATCAACAGGGGGAATATATCATGCAGCTCCTGAAGTCATTACCATTACCACCCCCAGCCCCATATACACTTCAAACCTATAATTGCCAAGATCATCAAAATGAGTAATGAAAATAATCGAGCCATTTAAAAGGAATTTCTGTAATTTCAGGGGTTAAGAATAAAGTGTCTTTTTTTCCCCCAGTCTGCAAAGGTGAAAATAGAAGCATGACATAATTAAAAGTTTGTAGAATCAAGGAGGAGAAAGTAAGCATAAAATTCTTCAACATACTCTAAAGTATAAAGAGGGTATTCCCTAAAGGATTTAAAAAGAGAAACATTTAGGGCAAATAAAAAAATATACTGATGTGCATAATGAAAGCAATGTGCAGAACTTCTTTCTTCCCTCTAAAGGTGGTAAAGACAAAAAATAACATGTTCAAGAAGGATTTAGATAAATACACGGAAAACAAGAGATGTAACAGAATATTAAGATAAGTTCTAGGGGTATCCATAGACCTACTTTCAGGGAGAACCTACCATGCACTCCTAAAAGATCAGATGTTTTTTCTTATCTTTTAATCACTTTTTTTAATTGAGAAATGAGTTTTAATATTATTTCTCTTAATTGTCTATATTTGGCAATAAAACTTTATGCAAGAAATTTGATACATGGTTTCCAGTTGACCTTCCCTTCTTACATGTAGCAATTTTGTGCAAGAACTTTTATATTTCATGTAGTCCAAACTATCCATTTTATCTTTTGGAATTACTTCTATTCCTTTGTTTAAAAATTCATCTCCTTTCTATAGTTGTGAAAGTTTTATCAATCTGCTTATCTTCTAAAATTTTTTTTTGGTTTGGTTTTTTGTTGAGGCAATTGAGGTTAAGTGACAGGATCACACAGCCAGGAAGTGTTAAGTATCTGAGGCCAGATTTGAACTCAAGAACTCCTGACTTCAGGGCTGGTGTTCTATCTACTGTGCCACCTAGCTGCCCCTGTATTATGATTTTTAATTTTCAGGTTACATATCCACATAGAATTGTGAAAATGGCTTAAGATGTTAGTAGTCTAAACCCAATATGAAGCTGCTAAGTAGGACACTGTTTTGTGTCCCTAGACAACTCCTTTAACCATTGTTTACGCCAGATCCCTCAAATGTAAAATGGGGATGTTCATCAGATGAGATTAATAGTTGCAAAGTACTTAGCACGGTGTCTGGCTCATTACAAGAGGTAAGATACATAAATGTTAGCCAATATCCTTATGAGGTCTACAAGTTCTATTCTCCCACTTCTATTTCTCTTGAAATCCTAGATGTTTTATCCTTCAAATGAATTTCATTAATTTTGTATTTTTTATGTAATGTAAAATAACAGCTATTTTCTGTCAGATTGATCTTTTTAAAAATAGTTTCAATCATTATATCAAATTTTAAAATCCAATAGCATGTAGTATTGTATCTTGGTGGTTACAAATTAACTTTGGAACTACTGACATTTTTATTAGGTTGACACAGCCTAACAATGATCACTGAACAAATGTTCAACTATTTAACTATTTATGTTCTTTATTCCCTTAAGGAGCATTTTGTAACTGAATCTATGCAACTGCTCCGAGTGCTTTTTTAGACGGACACAAATATTTTATGCCTTCCATAGTTTTGGAAAGCACTTGATTTTTGTAGATTTATTCTATAGCCTGCAATTTTGTAGACTGTCTCTTTTTTTGATTCCTTAAGCTTTTTCTAACTAAATTATAATGCTATCAATAAAATAGGGAGTGTTACCTCTCTGCCTAGTTTTTATATCTTTAATTTCCTTCTCTCATCTTACTGCTATTGCTGGCATTTCTAAAACTATGTCAAATAACAGGTTAATGAGCACCTGTGATCCTAACATTTATCAAACTCTATGGTACCGAATGCCAGAGGCTTTAAGATTTTACTGTTCTATCCATCTTGATTTATCCCAAAGTATATAAATGCTATCAATAAAAATGTGTGCTTCTAAAAAAGTAAATTTAATATTGTCCAAAGGTTGAGTCTTGCCCATCCCTTTTCCTGGCTAATTGTTCAAAATGATATAGCATAACATAAACCAACCATCTACTCAGGAAAAGAAATAGTACTAACAAAATCAATACTGACAAGTCAGTTATTTCTCTTTAGTATGGACAATGGCTGGCACTTTGTACTTCATTATGACGTATTTGGCAGTCTGATTCAATAAACATTTACTCAGCACCTCATGCTGTGCTGCAATGGGGGAAGAGAGATACGATATTTAGATAATACATTGTCCTTACCCCCATAGAATTTACTCTAATAAGGAAAAACAATTCCCTCCAGAGAACTGGAAGGAAACAAGTCATCTGGTCAAAATTCTTCATTTTGCAGTTGAGGAAACTACAATCTAGAGAGAAGTATCAAAAAACAGGATATTTGGAGCTGCAATCTCAAGCTTTTGCTCTTGCAGTATTATACCATAAAGTATGCACTGATTCTATGAGGTACATAAAAGTATGACTATCTTGCCCTAGGATCACACTGCTACTGATTCAGAGCCAGTACCTGAACCTTGGTCATCAGTCTTGGAGATTTTTCAATTTCCTGTGTTGCTGACTCAATATACCAAATTACTGCTACACAAAGTAGTAACACTACTCTCTTTTCTATTCTTAGAGAACAAAAAGACAAGTTAGTAGTAAGTAATGCTGTTATAAAATTCTGATTTTTTTAGCTTATAAAAACAAGGATAATAAGTGTAAAAGGAAATCAGAGACTATGCAATGTCAAGTAACATTCATTATATCCATGGGATATTTAAACTATCTTTAAGAGCTAACTATGTGATTATGATTGAGGATAGACAACATCTTAAAAACTGAGGTCAGACGACACCCTTAAAAAAAATTACAGCAGGAACTCCCTAGAGCAGAGAAGATATAGAAAAAAATCCTTTGCTGACTCCTCCTAGCTAGTCATACTTTTGGTTCACAGTGCTGTGATGAGACTCCGCAGAAATAAGGCTCTGAATATGTAAATATCCTAATTAACTACTGTATTAAATATACTTCTTGTAGGCCAAATTAAATCATGACAGCTGGATACCAAATGGGAAAAAAATGCAAACAAAATAATCTCTGTAGTTCTCATTGAGCTTTGTTCACAAAGAATTATTGGCATTGGTGCTCATATTCAATGTCCAAGCTAGAAAAAGCATTAAAAATGTTATTATTTGGCACAGGAAAAGCTCCTTCCTACTCTAAAGAATGTAAGATCATATGATCTTAATTATTTTCTCATATTTATGTTTTTGCCAAGCATCTGTGTCCTTGAAATTTTATCATTCTATTACCTACATATATTTTACCTATTTAGTAGTTAAAAAAAAAGCACGAAAATATGAAACATTACAATAAGATTCAAAGCATGAAAGAATGAGACTGAACTTCATTATGACGATATGGTGACTAAGCAAATATATCCAGGACATTCATATTCCAGACTATGCTGAGGACAGCCAAATTGTTGTGACTGGCAAGGGGCAACTGAGAAAGGCTGTGTCTCTGCCAGGCCCCATAGGGGTCACAGCCTGACAAGCAGAGGCCAGGAGAACCAAGCCCGTGCTTTGCCACAGCATACTAGTTAGAGACTAAAAGGTTTCTCATGGAGATTTAACAGCTGGGAAAAAAAGGCTTCTTGTAAAGCCAAAAAAGACAGAAGGTTTTTACATATGTAATCAAATCAAACTTCTCTTTTGTTTAAAAAAAAAAAAAAAAAAAAAGACAGGCTTACTCTTCATCTTTTTTTAGTTATAGCCTTCAAGTAGGCCAATAATTTTTAATTGTCTCTTCTGGATCAATTTTCAAGGTCAGTAGTTTATCCAATAAGGCATTTGACACTTTTTCATTCTTTTTAGTTTGAGTTTGACTGATTTTTGCTGTCTCACAAGTCATTAGCTTCTATTTGCCCTGTGCTCATTTTTAATGTGTGATTTGCTTCAATTAGTTTTTGTATACATTTTCTATTTGGTTAGTTCTACTTTAAAGCAGTTATTTTCTTCAGACATTTTTTTCCTTTCCTTTTCCAGGGTGTTGACTCTCTCCTGCATACCCTTTCTCATTTTTTCTTCTCTCTTTTATTTGCCTTTTGAAATCTTTTATGAGCACTTCCAAGAAGCCTCTTTGGGCTTGAGACCAATTTATCTTACTCCTTGAGATTTCTTTTCTATGGATATTCTGTCCTCATCTGAGTTTGTGTTTTGGCCTCCCCTCTACCATAGTAGCTTTCCATGGTCAAGGTTCTTTTCTGTTTCTTGCTCATTTCTTTCCTTTTCTTTTGGTATTTCCTTTTGTTTTAAGGTAGAGCTCTGTTCTGGGATATAAGGGGCACTGTCCCCCGCTTCCTGTGCAGCTCTAAGTCTTGGATTTGAGCACAACGCCCCCTTGTGCTTGCAGGGGATAGATTTACCTGCTCTGTTCAAGAAACAGCCTGGTTTTCCAGAATTTGCCTTCTGAGCTATGACTGGAAGCTGCCCCCTGCTGTGCTCCTCTGCTGAGCCAGGACTGCGGGTCTTAGTTGCTGATTTGTTTATGATTAAGACCCTCTCACCAGTTTTCCCCAAAACTGTCTGAGCTAGACTGAACATCCTTTTCACCCCAGTGAGACTGACCTTTTCAAGTTTTTTCAGTCTATCTTGAGCTGGAAAGGACTTCATTCTGCTAAACTCTGTTCCAAGGCTTGGTTTCATGTGGTTTTTCAAGGGAAACTGGGAGAGCTTGAGCAGCTTCCTAACTTTACTCTGCCATCTTGGCTCTACCCCGGGTCTATCTGCCCCTCAGCTCTTCTACATATTAATGCCCTTTCCATCCTAGTTTATGTTTGTCAACTGAAAATTCTGCTAAGGCTCAATATGAAAAAAAATAAACTTAGTTTATTTTCCAGAGGTATTTTGACCCAGATCATATAGAAATCAAGAGGATGATTTGGGGAAAGGGAAAAGCTAGAGAAGATTTGAGGATCATGCTTCAGAGTTGACAAGACTCTTTTCTGTGGTATCATTTGTTGTTAAATTTTCTCAATGAGGAGAAAAAGATATAAAATAAGACTGTTAATTTTGTCATATTAACCTTCCTAAAATATAGTTTCCATCATTAAATAGAATTTAAAAAAAATTCATAGTACTTGCTATAGGTCTTCTTAAAAACTCCAATGACTTTTCATTAAGTAGACTTATGGCCCTAGATTTACCTGCATGAGCCAATTCCTATACCTTAAAGCTATTAGGGCCTTCTCCTCCAAAGTTACTTCACATCTGGTTCTAAATGTTTAAATTTTACAGCCTATGCTTGTTGTATAGTAGAAATATAAGTTCCTTAAGGGTAGCAACTATTTCTTCTTTCTCTGTATTGCCAGCATCTAAGTATCAGTGCCTGGAAACAGTTAAATTCTTAATAAATACTTACTGGGTAGATTAATAATTGACTTAATTAGCCAAGACTTTACTATTTTCATATTTCTGCTTAGCACATGATTCTCATCTGTGATACACTTCCCTATAGTCTCAGCTTACCTAAATCCTATGCACTTACAACACTGTCCCACTCTTTAAAACACATCCTCCTCTAAACAACCCTCAGCATTATATTTATCCTCTAACAACTAATAGTGCTCATAATAGTGTCAATAGGCAATTACAACTTCATGAAATTTATGTGACAACTAAATTTATTAGAAGAGAAATGAACATGCATGTAGACCAGGAAGAATTAACAATCCACACAGAAATTTGCACATTTATGATGGCAGGACAAAGGAAGGAGGAGATATCAGATATTTCCACATAAAAGAGGTGTGTTATGGAAGGAAGAAAGGTGCAGTAAAGGTGGAAAAAGGATAAAAAGTCCTCCTGAAAGAACAAGAAAATGGCAAAAGCCACACTCTTTCCCCTGGGAACTTTTAGACCAAGAAGATAAGAAGGTTTCCTTATCTACAAAGGTCCCAGCCACACAAAAGTAGTGCAGACTGTTTGTTGCTTGTCCTGATTCTCAAAGACACACAGGAAGTCCAATGAGGGATGCAAAGAACACATTATATCAATTGGTGGGAGTAGGAAAATCACATGACACTTCATGACTTTGGATACCCCTATATTGGAATAGCACACTTTGTGGAGTTAATTCTGAAGTACTGAATAGCAAAACAATTCTTGGGACTACCATAAAAATTATAATGAACTGAACCACAAATGAATTTCACCATTTTTTCTTTTTGTATAATCAATCACTCAAAAAGATAAATGACAGAAGACTTTCCTAACTATATTGGTGAAAATAAGCCTCAGTAACAACTTTCAGAACATAGGCAAGGTAATTGCTTATTTAAGTTGGCACAACTAAACTGCAAAGGACATTTCCCAAAAATAACAATGAATAACAATGAAGAGTTCCACATTCACATGCTGCTTTAAGAGGCACATAGTACTTTTCAGAAAAAAGATTATAATTATGATATCTAACTACTAACCTTCAAACTGGAGGTACTGCTTCTCAAATGAACTGTTGTATATGAAGTGGTTTTTGTAAACCCTAAAATTTAAATATTCTTCATCATCATCTCTAATTCTTAGGAGGAAAAAAAGGCAGTTATGTAGATAACTAGAGTGCTGGACTGAAGAGTGGGAAGTTTGAATCTGACCAAGACACAACTCCTCAATCATGTGACTTTGGTCAGATTATTTAACCTCTCTCAATCTCAGTTTCCTCACATATAAAATGGGGATAATAAAGCTGTTCTGAGGACCAACCAAGTTAATATGTATCTATAAAGTATTGCAATGATGAAAGCTATTAAACAATAAAACATAAAATTCCAGTGAGCCATTTAGTTTAGACAGAATTTTAAAAATCATAGACCGGCAGTACCAACAACTGAGTAAAATCCTACAGACATTTCAAATTCAGCATGAAATACCTTTTGCTACATACCCTTCATTCTTACATATCTTTCTTGATGGTAACATCATCCTTGTAGTCATTCAATTGAAAGGTATAAGTGTAAATCTCCACTCTTTACTTATACTTAATTCTCATATCCAACTGGTTATCAAATCCTGTTCTTTCTACATCTACTCATATTGCCATAACCCTAGTACAGACTCTCATAAACTTTAGCCAGGAGCTAAAAATCTCCTAAAATGGTGCCCTAATTAAACCCATTTTCTACATAGATACCAACAGGACTTCCTTAAAGGGCAGGTTTGACCCTTTGTCAATCTTTACTTCCTTCCTCAATTTATTACTTCTAAAATCAAATATAATTTCCTTTGCTGGCCTTTAAAACTTTACAACTTTGACTTTCTTTAAGATTAGTATAAGGAGTATCTACTACATAAAGTCTTTCATGAATTCCTCAGTTGCTAATCTTCCCTCTTTTGCAAACTAACTCACATTTATTTTTTATATATCATGAATATACTGTTTCCCTCATTAGAATAAGGGCAATAATTACTTTATTTTTTTGTCTCTATATCGGGGTACACAGAAGGCTCAAATGACAGCATGGATGCAAGTAACTTTGTAAACCTTGAGGCACTATATAAATACTAGTTATTATTAGCCTATAGTTACAAGGCTAAGTCTCTTCTGCAATCCTGCTGAACTCAAGGATTGTTTATACAGAAATATAGTCATGTACAGGTAATAACCAGGTTCTCCAGAAATATTTAAGTTTAATCTACATTTATTCCAGGCAGTCAACAAAACAATAAATTAAATTCTGATTTGTAGCAACTGTTAATTTTTGAGGCAATCACTCTGAAAACTTAATAGCTCTTAGTAAGCTGGTTACAGCTGGCTCTAGATACCACATTCTGTATTATTAGTGCTTAGCACAGTACTTGGAATATATGAGAGGCTTAATAAATGCTTCTTTACTAAGATGCGGAAGGGTAGGTAGGTACACAAAAGCCATAAGGATCTGAATTAAGTAACTTCTTAAGAGCTAAAAGATTGGCAGACAGAGCTTCACTGCTATTTGTAGTGGGATGAAAAAGTCTCAGGATTATAGACAGGAGGAGGGATCAGCCAGTTTTTCATGAATATGAGATGTATACAATGAGTGTTTATAACTTGCTCGATATCTATACAAAATATATTTAGCTACTGTTCTCCCTTAACACTGCATCAAATATGCTATGATCACAGTGTTTTTCAAAATTTTCTAATTTAAAACCATACTATAATTCCAATATACTAATCATATAATGAATTCTATATAACTTTAACTTTCTTCCTAAAATTATTCTTCCAAATAATTAGTATTTGCTCTATAGCATATCAAAAGAATAAAAAATCAAAAACGCACTTAGCTAAAGTAGTTGGTATAGAATAGGAACAAAAAATTTAGAATTGGGACCTAAGAAATGATCTTGTGTAATAGCTGAAAAAATGAAGTGAAGTAACTTGTCCCAAATCACAAAGATTGTAATTGTCAGATTTCAAATTCAGATTTACTTCCTTATGACAAACTTTCTTTACTTTTCGTTGAAGCACCAAGATCTTAAATTAAACAACTGAAGTTTTAATAAAAAGGGCTTAATTCTTTTCTACTTTATAATGGAGAGCTAGTTTTTACCTAGAGTAATGGGAAAAATGAGAAATTATGGAAATGTTATCTATTCCTTTCACAGAAAACATACTAGATTGCAGTCCTCTATATTTTGCCATAAGGAGGTACTGATTCAAAGTTAAGGCCCCAGGAAAAGATGAAGAGAATATTAAAAACAATATTTTTGCCATCCAGAAAACAAACTCAATTTTACTTCTTTCCCAAAGACTGTGTGTGTCAACAATGTAAATCTTAAAATTATATATACATATATAACATATATATATATCCATCCATGAGATTTATTATTAACGTGAAGCTGATAAAAATGAAAAAAATGCAACAAGTATATAGGGAATAACACTGTCCTAAAAGATAAAGAAGTAATTAGATGATGGGGGGCGGGAGGGAGGGAAGAAGGGGAAGACTGACAAAATGACATGTTTACTTATTCTGAACGAGCCTTTTCAACTTAATAAAAGTTGAAAAAAAAAAAAACGAGGAAAGTTTAGTGAGGAATATGCAAGGGTATTATATTTTTAAAAGTTTCAATAAGGTACTGAGTATTCCCCATATTAAATTATATCAAAATTACTGGAAAAGACTTAAAATAGAAAAGGTTTTTTTTATTAAAGTTTTTTATTTGCAAAACATATGCATAGGTAATTTTTCAACACTGACCCTTGCAAAACTTTCTGTTGCAAATTTTCCCCTTCTACTCCCCACCCCCTCCCCTAGATGGCAGGAAGTCTAATACATGTTAATTATGTTAAAATATTTGACAGATCAAATATGTGTATGTATTTATACAATTATCTTGCTGTACAGGAAAAACAAAACAAAACAAAACCTGAGAAGGAAAACATAATATAAGCAAGCATCAATAGAGTGTGAAAATAGGGAAGCTAGGTGACGCCGTGGATAGAGCACCAGCCCTGAAGTCAGGAAGACTTGAGTTCAAATCTGGTCTCAGACACTTAACATTCCCTGGGTGTGTGACCCTGGGCAAGTCACTTAACCTCAATTGCCTCAGCAAAAAGCAAAGTGTGAAAATGTTATATTGTGGTCCAGACTCAGATCCCACAGGCCTCTCCCTGGGTGTAGCTGGCTTTCTTCATCACTGAACAACTGAAACTGGTTCGAAACATCTCATTATTGAAGAGAACCATGTCTTTCAGAATTGATGATCATACAGTCTTATTGTGTACAATGATCCCCTGGTTGTAATGATTTCATTCAGCATCAGTTCATGCAAGTCTCTCCAGGCCTCAGAGACTTGCATGAACTGATGCTCAGTGAAGTGAGCAGAACCAGGAGATCATTATTCACGGCAACAACAATACTATATGAGGATCAGTTCTAATGGACATGACTCTCTTCAACAATGAAATGCTTCAAACCAGTTCCAATTGTTCGGTGAAGAGAGCCATATACACCCAGAGAGAGGGATGTGAAATGTGGACCACAACATAACATTTTCATGTTCTCTATTGAGGTTTGCTTACATTGTATTTCCTTTATCACATTGTTCTTTCTTGCAGATACGATTTCTCCTGCACAAAAAATGATGCAATAACTATACATATATTCGATTTCTTAAGTATTCTAATTATCATGTAGTGGATATCCTGCCATCTAGGGGAGAAAAATTTGTAACAGAAAGCTTTGTAAGGGTTAATGTTTAGGAATTACCCATACATATGTTTTGCAAATAAAAAGTATTAATTAAAAAAAAAAGTCTCTCCAGGCCTCTCTGAAATCATCCCACTGGTCATTTCTTATAGAACAATAATCTTCCATTACACCCACATACCATAATTTATTCAGCCATTCTTCAATTGATGGGCATCCATTCAGTTTCCAGTTTCTAGCCACTAAAAAAGGGCTGCCACAAACATTTTTGCACATGTGCGTCCCTTTCGGTCCTTTAAGATCTCTTTGGATAAATCCACATAAATCATCAGCATTTTTATACATCACCAACAAAATGCAAGAGGCAAGAGATACAAAGAGAAATTCCACTCAAAATAACTATCGATAGTATAAAATATTTGGGAATATATCTGCCAAGGGAAAGTCAGGATCTATATGAGCAAAACTACAAAACACTCTCTACACAAATAAAGTCAGATCTAAACAATTGGAAAAACATCAAGTGCTCTTGGATAGGTCGAGCAAATATCATAAAGATGGCAATACTACCTAAACTAATCTATCTATTTAGTGCTATACCAATCAAACTCCCAAGAGATTATTTAACTGACCTAGAAAAAATAACAACAAAATTCATCTGGAAAAACAAAAGGTCAAGAATTTCAAGGGAATTAATGAAAAAAAAATGCAAATGAGGGTGGCCTAGCTGCACCAGATCTAAAACTATATTATAAAGCAGTGGTCACCAAAACCATTTGGTACTGGATAAGAAATAGAGTAGTGGATCAGTGGAATAGGTTAGGTTCACAGGACAAAATACTCAATGACAAAAGTAATCTAGTGTTTGATAAACCCAAAGACCCCAGTTTTGGGGATAAAAACTCACTATTTGACAAAAACTGCTGGGATAATTGGAAACTAGTATGGAAGAAATTAGGCATTGACCCACACCTAACACCATATACCAAGATAAGGTCAAAATGGATTCATGATCTAGGCATAAAGAATGATATTATAAACAAATTAGAACAATGTAGGATGGTTTACCTCTCAGACCTGTGGAGGGGGAAGGAATTTGTGACCAAAGAAGAACTAGAGGTCATCATTAATCACAAAATAGATAAGTTTGACTATATCAAGTTAAAAAGTTTTTGTACAAACAAAATGAATGCAGACAAGATTAGAAGGGTAGCAGTAAACTGGGAAAATATTTTTACATCCAAAGGTTCTGATAAAGGCCTCATTTCTAAAATATATAGAGAATTGACTCAAATATATAAGAATTCAACTCCAATGGATAAATGGTCAAAAGATACGAACAGACAATTTTCAGACGAAGAAATTGAAACTCTTTCTGGTCACATGA
Source organism: Myrmecobius fasciatus (assembly GCA_023553655.1). NCBI lineage: Eukaryota > Metazoa > Chordata > Mammalia > Dasyuromorphia > Myrmecobiidae > Myrmecobius > Myrmecobius fasciatus. The sequence goes on from JAJPUD010005199.1 coordinate 120,649, forward strand.
AAAGGTGCTCCAAGTCACTATTGATCACAGAAATGCAAATTAAGACAACTCTGAGATACCACTACACACCTGTCAGATTGGCTAAAATGACAGGAAATGATAATGATAACTGTTGAAGGGGATGTGGGAAAGCTGGGACACTGATACATTGTTGGTGGAACTGTGAACGGATCCAACCATTCTGGAGAGCAATTTGGAACTATGCTCAAAAAGTTATCAAACTATGCATACCATTTGACCCAGCAGTGTTTCTACTGGGCCTATATCCCAAAGAGATTTTAAAGGAGGGAAAGGGACCCACATGTGCAAAAATGTTTGTGGCAGCCTTTTTTGTAGTGGCAAGAAACTGGTAATTGAAAGGTTACCCATCAATTGGAGAATGGCTGAATAAATTATGGTATATGAATGTTATGGAATATTATTGTTCTGTAAGAAACGACCAACAGGAGGATTTCAGAGAAGCCTGGAGAAACTTGCATGAACTAATGCTGAGTGAAATCAGCAGAACCAGGAGAACATTATACACAGCAACAAGAGTATACGATGATCAATTTTGATGGACATGGTTCTCCTCAACAATGATGTGACTCAAACCAGTTGTTCAGCGATGAAGATAGTTTTTGCAAAGGTCAATGTAGAAAAATCACTCATGTTTTGTAAATAAAAAGCTTTATTAAAAAAAAAGAGAGAGAGAGAAGGTAGGGCATCAAAACTGATGATTTTTATAGGATGATGAGTTATCCCAATAATGAGCTTTCTGAAGTCTGGTGAAGTCTTTGCCTGAAGATGTAAAAAAACAAAAAAAGTTAAACAAAGCCTTACTCTCCATGTAGGTTTTGGTATAAGAAAGAAAACCTGAATTTGAAATCTGGCAGTTAAATCTATGTGATTTGGGACAAATCACTTAATTTCCTCAGCTGTAAAATGAGATTATATCCAAGTTACCAATCCTAAATTTTTTGGTTCTATTCTATACCACCTCCTTTAGCTAAGTTTATTTATTTATTCATATTAAAGCTTTTTATTTGCAAAACATATGCATGAATAATTTTTCAACATTGACCCTTGCAAAGCTTTCTGTTACAAATTTTCCCCCCCTACCTCTCACCCCTCCCCTTAGATGGCAGGAAGTCCAACACATGTTAACCATGTCAAAATACTTGACAATTTGAATGTGTATGTATTTATACAATTATATTGTTGCACAAGAAAAATCGGATCTACAAGGAAAAAAAGTCTGAGAAGGGAAGCATAATGCATAGCTAAGTGTATTTATGACCTTTTATTCTTTTTATATGCTACAGATCAATTATGCAAATAATCTTTTCTGAGAGGTGGAGGAACATGATTCTCTAAGCAAAAGATATTGATAAATAGGGCAGTTTTTATGTTGAAATAATCATTGTTTCTGCTTAATATTCTAACACGATTTATCTTCAAAGACCATAGTTTTGTAGAGGAATTTAATGGATGATCACATCTAGATTTCAAAAGACTAGTTAAATAAATCTTTGGTGGATATAACAACAAAGATATGGAGACCAGTTCATAGGAGGAATAACTACCTTGAGCTTACTTCTGGTAGCTTTAGGTCTTGTACCTTCCTCATCTTTAAAAAAAAAAAAAGAATTGATCTAACAAGTATTAGTGATAGAATGACATGTATCATTAATCAATCAAGTTGATTGATTTTTAATGTTAATGTTTCTTAGTGTAATTTGGCTTTCCCTGATTCAAGATCTTATATTCAAATACTCAGAATTCTGCTGACCAATATTTCGCGAGAACTTAGTAGAGGCTGACTGACATAGATTGGTCACAAAGTTACCAAAAGTAATATTACAAATGTTTTCTGCTAGGCTCCCATTTACTACTTAGTGCTTCTATAAAAAGTGCAAGGGAATAAATCAATTTGTTGGTGACCCTTAAATGAATAGAATCATTATTCAAAAAATTTCTTACTGGTATTTTTGTTGTTGTTAAAAAAAATACAATAACCTCTTTGGTGTTCCAAATCACTATTGATCAGAGAAATGCAAATTAAGACAACTCTGAGATATCACTACACACCTGGTCAGATTGGCTAAAATGACAGGAAAAGATAATGGCGAATGTTGGAAGGGATGTGGGAAAACTGGGACACTGATGCATTGTTGGTGAAACTGTGAGCCGGATCCAACCATTCTGGAGAGCATTTTGGAGCTGTGCTCAAAAACTTATCAAACTGTGCATACCCTTTGACCCAGCAGTGTTTCTATTGGGCTTAAATCCCAAAGAGATCTTATTTATTTATTTTTCTTACAAAGCTTTTTATTTACAAAACATATGAGTGATTTTTCTACATTGACCTTTGCAAAAACTTTTTTTTTCCCCCAAGCTTTTCCCCTCCTTCCCCCCACCCCCCACCCCTAAATGACAGGTAATCTAATACGTGCTAAATAGGATAAATTATATGACAAATACAATATATGTATACATATCTATACAGTTATCTTACGGCATAAGAAACATCAGATCTAGAAAGAGAAGAAGAAAAAACAACCTAAGAAGGAAAACAAAATGCATGAAGATATTCACAGAAAGCATTAAAATGCTGTGTTGTGGTTCACACTCAGTTCCCACAGGCCTCTCTCTGGATGTATATGACTATCTTTATTGCTGAACAATAAGAACTGGTTTGAATCACATCATTGTTGAAGAGAACCATGTCCATCAGAATTGATCATCGTATAGTCTTGTTGCTGTGTATAATGTTCTCCTGGTTCTGCTGATTTCACCCAGCATCAGTTCATGCAAGTCTCTCCAGGCCTCTCTGAAATCCTCTTGTTGGTCGTTTCTTACAGAACAATAATATTCCATAACATTCATATACCATAATTTATTCAGCCATTCTCCAATTGATGGCCAACCTTTCAATTGCCAGTTTCTTGCCACTACAAAAAGGGCTGCCACAAACATTTTTGCACATGTGGGTCCCTTTCCCTCCTTTAAAATCTCTTTGGGATATAGGCCCAGTAGAAACACTGCTGGGTCAAATGGTATGCATAGTTTGGTAACTTTTTGAGCATAGTTCCAAATTGCTCTCCAGAATGGTTGGATCCGTTCACAGTTCCACCAACAATGTATCAGTGTCCCAGCTTTCCCACATCCCCTCCAACAGTTATCATTATCGTTTCCTGTCATTTTAGCCAATCTGACAGGTGTATAGTGGTATCTCAGAGTTGTCTTAATTTGCATTTCTGTGATCAATAGTGACTTGGAGCACCTTTTCATGTGACCAGAAATAGTTTCAATTTCTTCGTCTGAAAATTGTCTGTTCGTATCTTTTGACCATTTATCCATTGGAGAATGACTTGAATTCTTATATATTTGAGTCAATTCTCTATATATTTTAGAAATGAGGCCTTTATCAGAACCTTTGGATGTAAAAATATTTTCCCAGTTTACTGCTACCCTTCTAATCTTGTCTGCATTCATTTTGTTTGTACAAAAACTTTTTAACTTGATATAGTCAAACTTATCTACTTTGTGATTAATGATGACCTCTAGTTCTTCTTTGGTCACAAATTCTTTCCCCCTCCACAGGTCTGAGAGGTAAACCATCCTACATTGTTCTAATTTGTTTATAATATCATTCTTTATGCCTAGATCATGAATCCATTTTGACCTTATCTTGGTATATGGTGTTAGGTGTGGGTCAATGCCTAATTTCTTCCATACTAGTTTCCAATTATCCCAGCAGTTTTTGTCAAATAGTGAGTTTTTATCCCCAAAACTGGGGTCTTTGGGTTTATCAAATACTAGATTACTTTTGTCATTGAGTATTTTGTCCTGTGAACCTAATCTATTCCACTGATCCATTACTCTATTTCTTATCCAGTACCAAATAGTTTTGGTGACTACTGCTTTACAATATAGTTTTAGATCTGGTATAGCCAGGCCACCCTTATTTGATGCCCTAACTTCTCACTACACGGCCACGAATTCCAAATCATTATTTAGGGAACTAGTTCAGTTCATGTATCTCTTTGAGTTTCTCACCTGGCTGTACTACTCTGGAATTTTTCCCTGTTCTTTTTCTGCTTCCTCTTGTTTTGTCTTCCCTATTTAAACTGAAAGCTCCTTAAAGGCTGGGACTGTCTTTCTCTTTTTGAATTTGTATCTTTCCCTCTCTGCACAGTGCCTAACACATACTAAATACTTAATGTTTATTGACTACTAAATTAACTTTTAAATATCCTATGTTCTAAATAGCTTCTTATTCAGGCAAGGTATAATATACATAGAGGAAAAGTGACCAGAAGGAAGTTGAAAACATGTAACACTAGGACAGATTAAAGAACTGGGGATATTTAACTAAAAATGACAAGAATATGATAACTCTCTTAAGAACTATCAATGTCACAAATGACTGGATTAACTTAAAGCTTAAGCATAGAGGGTAGACTAATGAAAATGGATAATGTCTATGCAGAGGAAGATTTTATCTTCACTTAAAGAAAAACTTTCTAATCTAATCTTTAGAGCTATCCAAAAGTGAAATAGGTTGCTTGAATTTGTAATAGATTCTCTCTGAATAGCTACAAGTGATGGGCAACTGCTAGGGATGTTAAAGAAAGAATTCTTTTAAGTATGCATTAGACTAGATGAATTCTAAAGCTGCTTCCACTTCAAAAGTGATTCTGTAGTTCGACAGAAAGTGGAAAACAGAAATAGAAAATTTTACCTCACTCGATTTGAACACACAACCAAAGTAATTTAAGCCAAAAAATTTCTCATTCACATATATCTAATCAAATGAGACAATATCTGTATATAACTTAGAAGACTGTTTGGCACATTGGTAGACATTGTGGTAAAGTGGTAGGTAAATATGTTTGTTCCCTTTCCATCCTAGAGAGAATCTTCTTCCTAGACAAAATATACTAGCTCAGATGGGGGAGGAACCCCCAAAATGTAAATGTTTTTAGTTTTAGTCATGATTTTCAAATGATCTGCTAACTCTCAGGTTATCTGTCCTTGCCCTGTTTCCCTGATTAGTGAGAAAATGTATCTTCCATTTTCTTCTGCGTTTTTAATTTATTTGTTTTTAAAATTTCTTGTTTTCTGATGAGAATAATTGTTTTTTAAATGTCCCATTTAAGTTTTCAAGTAGTTTAATTCTTGGATAAAGTTTATTACTATTATTTCTAAGCTATTTATTCCCTTTGCAATTTGTTCTTTCCTGTCTTTTTTTAAAAAATGATATATTTTGTATCTCTTTTTTGTTTCTTCCAGGTTCTCTTCAAATTCTTGGGGCCAAAGACATTCTTTTCTCTCAAACTATACTGGATATGAAATCTTCTAAGTTTGCCTCCTGGGATTCTTTCAAGTCCACATTTCTTTATTATGTTTGGAATTTTCTTGTGCATAACTCTAGCTTCAGTTTCTAGAATAGAGCTTTGTGCTTGTGTCAGACTGTGCTCTGATCAGTATTCTTAGAAAGCCCTGCTTATTCCTGAATATAGTGGTTAATTAATAATGGGCCCTACGTCAGATTTTTTTGCTCAGGAACCTGGCATAGGTGTTTTAGCCTTTCTTCATTGTCTTCATCTTGCACATTCCTGAAGCCTGAGTTGGCTCTCTCTTGCTGAGATCCTGAAAGATTCTATCCAACCTGATGTTACTGAATGTCCTGTTATTGCACGCTTTCTATGAGTACTCACGTACTTTACTTCTTAAGTCCTACTCTGATCTTTTCTTCTAGAGTCCCAGCAGGTTGCCTTAGACCTGTGCTGGATACTGGCCTGCACTTAAATCTCTTACAATGGCTTTGATGTGGGCTGGTATGGTCTTGCTTCCCCCCCTCATGGGGAACAGAGCTGCTATATGCATTTTGCTTTTCACATACACTGGTTTGTCTTTGCTCAGAACTCCCAGATGATTTTGAAAGGCCTTTTTTATGTGGTCTTGGACTAGATATAGGCATTCATACCTGTTTCTCTTGACGTTTCTTTATTATTGTTCCTTCTGGAGTACTTTACTATGAGAGCTTTACTGTGGAATATATGGGGCATCTAAGTTCCTCTAATTTCTAACACAATACCATCTTCCAATGCCATATTTTGGTTTCAAATTTTCAGTAAGAAAAAGTTATTTTTGTCTTTTGTAAAGTTTTTATTTCCAAAATGTGAAATTATCTTCAGTGGTTCAAGGCAAAATAGCATTATAACTCTGATTGAAAAATAACAATAACAAACAAAAAGACTACTTAAATTTAGAAGGTTTAAGGTGATGGTAGTGAATGAGGGTGATTGTGTTTATAACAATATAATAAAATTTTAAGATAACTTCGCATAAGCTTGAAAAGTAGCATCATATGAAATTTAATGGTCCATTATAAAGTTCATTCTGACACTATCTATAAATAGAAACCACATTAAAAGTAACTGTTACACAACATATTGCAAATTCTTTTGTGTTCTTTTCTGGTTAGATAATAAAACAGGAGAGAGTAAACCACTAAAGATGGATATAGAAGAAAAACAAACAACATTTTCTGATACTAAAAATAGTACAATTTATATTGTTTTGTATATATATATATTCACACATAAGAATCTACAAGTCATTCATCCATCAATTCTTTGAAGATTTATTAAGTGAAAGGTACTATTAGGTATTTAGGGAATAAAAATAAATATAAGGTCCCAATTCAAGGACTTTTTAATCTAGGTAGAAGAGATAACACACAAAAATGAATGCACAAAAGCACTAAGTTGTAAACAATTCAAGGCAGAAGTGCTAAGTCGTAAAAATAAGACAGTAAGAAACAATTTTAGAACCAAGATTATGAAATTATAAGCTACCTGTTCAAGTAAAATCTATTTATACTTCTCTTTTGACACTTCATTTTGCTTAAGTGCAATAGTTATTGGTTAAGAAAATTAGAAAGAAAGTATGATTATGGAAGCAATTTTCAAAATGAGACAAGATGGGGTAGGATCACAGTACATGTAGAGTTTGCTCTCAATGTACCAAAAGGCTCTGTTCCTGGACCTTTTTCTATCCTTTCTCTGAAATCTCTTGGTGACTATCAAATCCCATAAAATTTTCTGTCTCTCTCTCTATATACAGATAACTTACCGATCTATATATCTAGCCCTAGTCTCTCTCCTGAGCCAAACAAAATAGAGGTGGCATTAATCTAGGATTAAATTGGGTGTGAGTATTAAAAGAATGGGGGCTGAGGGATGGATTAGAGACAGGACAAAGCTGATGATGGTAAAGGTAGGAAAGTGAGATCGGAGTAGGGATGAGGGGCTGGGAGTTTTATTCCCTGACTATATAAAAGCTTCTTAAGGACAAGACTTTTGTCTTATTTATCTTCATATCCTCTTTACTTTTCATTGGCCCATAACACATATTTATTGAATAATATTAACTTCGGTAAAAAAGCTACAAAACAGAGTAGGGTATTTTCTGGTTGTGGTAAATAAAACACTTTTTAAAGTTCTCACTTTAGAGGAATGCAAAATTAAATTATTAATCATTTTGACTAGTTCTTAAAAGATCCTGAAGCTTTCCATACCTTCTGTTTTTCTATTCCAATTTAACTGGGCAAAAATTAACACTTAAAGAACAAAAACAATGATTTCCCTAATAGTTTATTCTGCTAATGTGATCACATAGAGTAGTAAAAAAAAAAAAAAAAAAAAAGACAGAGAATAATAAATAGAAATACATAAGAAATTTGAATTTAGAGTCAGAAGACCTGGCTTTGAACCATTATTGCCTGTGTGACCCTAGATGTCACTTCACTTATTCAGCTTCAGTTCACTCATCTGTAAATTGAGGGAGATCATGTCTAATGACTGTTAATGTCACTTCTGGCTCTAAAGACAATATTACACTGTAAAAACTTTATAGATACATCACATACAAACATATATTTATTTATTTCAATCACTTATTACTTTAAAGTACTTTCTAACTGTTTCTCTGTTCTTCAAAATGTTCAAGACTGAAAGCTTTTTATACTTCATAGAATTAGATTTTTAGAGTTGAAAGGTACCTAAGATACCATGTAGGCTAACACCTCAGAGGAAGGAAAAAAATGATTCCTGGAGAGATGAATTGTATTTTAAAACACCTGTCATTTCTCAGGAAATGGCATCTCTCATATCAAAGGCTTTGTGATTAAGGTTTTTTTTTGTTTGTTTTTTGCTTTTTGTTGAGGCAATTGGGGTTAAGTGACTTGCCCAGGGTCACACAGCTAGAAAGTGTCTGAGACCAGATTTGAACTCAGGTCCTCCTGACTTCAGGGCTGGTGCTCTAACCACTGCGCCACCTAGCTGCCCCTGTGATTAAGGTTTTAAGAAAGATTTTATTTTTCCCTCTATAATTTCTGTGTCAATGAAAGTCAGAGGCAGCTTTAACTTTGGATTTTTATAAAACTTCTTTCTCTAACCAGAAATTCTCTAAACCAGAACATGCTATTATTACCAGTTTAACTAGATAGCCTTTAGATATCACCAACATTTCCAAGTGCCAAGTCTTTCAATTTTTGAAAGGTCACAGACATGTTGAAGAAAAACATGAAGCCCTATTAATCCTGAAAAATCTGAAATAATCAAGAACAACTACATATTCAATCGTGATTAAAAAAGAAGTATTCCAGGGTAGCTATAAAAATTTAAATTTTCCTGCATTAAAAAAATAATTACCAATGCTAACTTTGTATTAACATTTCTAAATAACTCAATTTACTTGGAAGTAAATTATAGAAATTCAGTTTATTAGTTTTCTTACCTTAGCAGACCTACATTGAGAATGTGATCCATCCCTATTAGAAAATGTGTACATAACAAAACAGACCTGCTCCCAGTGGAAAAAAAACTCACCAGCTGGACAAAGTTTAGCAAATCTATATGAAGATATTTTAGTGCTTCACACTCTTAAGAGTATAGCACTGCCCTTTGCTTTTAAGAATAACTTCACAGTTTTGAGAGAAAAAAATCCTAACTCTACCTAAAAAGTAAGCACAAAACTTTAGAAAGGCAAATACATAAAATTCCATTTTAAGATTTTCAGTATTGTATGCTATAACAATAATAAATCTTTATCTTTCTTCAACTTTGGCATGCTTCTGTATTAATGAATACCCAATTCTATAAATTAATTTTCAAAAATATTTCACTCAAATGAACTTAGTTTTATAATATGAATATTTCAAAACTACTTAAAATTTATCATAGTTCAACAACATGATACTCAAAAAAGTCAATTCACATACCAATATCTGAGTTCACTTTTCTTTTAAAAATTACCTTGCGTGCTATTGGTTCCTGACCATCCATCAATGTGTACCAGCTGACAAGTTTATTCCAGCCTTCAGTTGGCAATAGGATATAATCCAATTCATCAATAAGATGTTCCTTAAGGGACTGAGCATCACCATCTATGAGAGAAAAGTTACTCTTAATACATAAAAGATGTGACAGTAGTTATTTTCAATATGTTTAGGACATATATATTTCAAAATATAAATATAATCTAAATATCTTTGCTTATATTTGATTTAATACCTTTTAAGAAAATTCAAAATACTGATAAAAATTGCACATATTTTAAATTATATGGTCTTATTTAATTGGAAAATTATGAAATCTAAATGATATTTATCTATATTAGTTATTTTAGGAACTGTTTAAAATATACAAAAATTATTTAAAATTATTAAAAAGAAAATTACACACATACATATACAGAGCAGGCAAAAAGCATGATATCTGCAAAAAAAAATTAGAGATGAAGAATCCATACTCAATCTTTACCATCTGACAGTTGGAAATGGTCCATAAAATGGCCTACTCTGCAAATGAGGTGTTAATTATAATAATGACAAAGTTAAAAATACTTTATATACATTATCAGATGTTTAATTTGCGACCTGGTTGCTGATCTAAATTCTACTGTCAAACTTGCTGTTAGAATGGAATTTCAAAGACAGAACAGCCCAGGAATGTAAGTAGCTATAATCCTATTGGAAATGCTTATTTTATTTCCAGTTCAGAATAAAATAAATAAAACTTTAAAAAAGTAGTTGTGATAACACTAAATTCTGACCATTCCAAGAGTTAAAGAGTTCCTACTAAAAAGAATACTTTCAAGATGATTACATGCATAGCAATATTTTTATTTTAAAAATATATACTTAGTAAATTTATAATTTTTGAAGAAAAAAATACAGTACTAATTATATTCTAGCTCTTTGCTGGGAATCAACAATGTCTATATTTCTTTATTTAAAATTCAAGTTCAAGTAATATTCCAAACTATAATAACCTATAATGGTGTGAATTTTGGGATCAGAACAGCCCAAAGAAAAAACAGGATTCTGAAACTTTTTAGCTAAAAAGCTAACAATCTAAATCAATGAACACAATATTTTAAATAGATTTCTAACTTACTGTTCTCTAAAAATCTGTCAATTTGGAACTTGGAATTCATTTCCCCACAGAAACAATGTCACAAATGGTAGTCAGGTAACATATCCCTTGAATCCCCATTTTAAAACCTTAATGTACCGAAGCACAATAATGTATTATTAGGATTATTAAAATATGTAACAATGTCTCTATAGGAAAAAACATTCAGAGATCCAATATGGCATGTAAATACCTGACGACCTCTTTTTACAGTGATGGATAAGAGATTCCTCATCGAAGGATCTCTAGTCCAACTAGATAATGGAGAGGAGAACGGCCCTCAAGGAACTAGTTGTAGCTACTACTAGCTTGGTTTAAAAGACCAAGGGAGCTGTTTAAGATGCAGGGGAGAGTATGAATACAGGGAAGATTGCAGGAAGAAGAAGGCTAGTATTTATATAAGTCAGTATTATCTTCAGGACACTTCTTGATTTTAGCTGATTCCCTAATCATCCTCCTCTCCTTTCTTTTGCTGGTCTCAAGTATTGGCCTAAGGATTTCCTTTACAATACCCCCACCTACTGAGACGAAGAAAAAGGTTTTAAGTAAGCATTTTTATGCTTCTGAATCATATAAATAAGCATTTTATAAGTGCTTATTATTATTATTTAGCACATACTACGTATTGAACACTGTACTAAGCACTTTACAAATATTACTTCATTTGATCCTCATCAACTTTGCAAGTAGGTGCCATTATTATTCCCATTTTACAGATGAGGAAACTAAAGCAAATAAAAGTTAAGTGCCTTACCTAGGGTGACAACATTGATAAGTGTCTGAGGATGGGCTAGATCTAGTATAGTAGATAAAGAGGATTGGAGCAGGAAAACTTAGATTGAAATTCTGCTGCAGCATTTATTAACTGTATGGGCAAGTCACAACACCAGAACCTCAGGTTCCTCCTTTATAAATTGATGATAATTATGTCTATAATTCTTACCTTACAAATTATGAGGCTCAGATGAAATAAAATTTATAGTGCTTTATAAATTTGAATGTGATAAAATGAATTTTATTTCAAACTATGGCTTCTTTCCTTCTAAGCCTATTTAAATAAAACAGTATCAAAGCTTTGCCCTGATTTTTAAGTCAAGCATTCAGACATTTAAAAATGTTCCTGCTAAGTTGGTCCTTTTTTTTTTTTTTTCCCCTTTTTCACATAAACCCTTGAGGAGAGGATAAAGATTGCACAGGGAGCTTTCTGGGTATGGTTTCTGATTCTCTCTTTAGGAAGTGAGAAGCAATGATGTTCTTGGTGTAATCATTAGCTTTTTGTGTTCACTTTTCTGGTGCTATGTCACCCAAGGTCACCTCTTGTCTCCTTTGGGTGGGCCTCATTCACTTGTAGCTTAACTTCTTACTTGCTGGCTCCCCTATTAGAATGTAAACTCATTGAGGGCAGGGACTGGTTGTTTTTTTTTTCTGGTCTTTGCTTAGAAATGTGATTATATATATATATATATATATATATATATATATATATATATATATATTTATCTGGTCTTTGCTTAGAAATGTGATATATATATATATATATGAGAGCGCGAGCATTTAAGAATTCCTTACTGATAAATAAATGAGGTGCATTATTCAACCTTCCTGAACTTCAGATCTCATCATCTGTAAAATGAGGTTAATAATGCTTACTATATTCTTCCTCACGAAGATGTTGAATGGAAAGCATCCTTTAAATTTTAAAATGCTATATAAATACAAATTTTTAATTATACAAATAACTAAATTAAAATTCATCATATTTCAGGAAAAATAAAGAGATTTAGGTTGTCCTAAACAGTACATCCAGAAGTTAGATTAGAGATCTGTGGTAAAAAGACATAAAGAATGGAAGAATGGAATCCAATACTATAATGGGTGGAGGTAGGACACAGGATGGTTAATGAAGAGCAGGGTGGCATGACAGGGACAAGGGACGAGTAACAGGAAAATCACATAGAACTACTGTGTGTTTTTTCAACCCATACCTATTCTTTGACCAGAACTGGTTCTGGTATAGTAGATGTGAGAAAAAGGTCAGGGTTCTGATCTTATGTTAGGAGGAAAGGAAGATAAGAAGGTAACCTTGAGTTCTGGTATTAAAGGAGAGAAGGGAAATTCCTGGGATTACAGGGTTGAGATGGTTATTTTTATGTGATGGACAAATTTAAGTCAGGTGTATTTAAATTGGAATAACAAAATAGGCTTACTTATTTAAATGATCTTTTCAAAGTGTTCATTTTCTCTCTGTTACTAAAATTAAACACTTATATTATTTCAAAATAAGATACTAACTTGATCATAAATGAACAAAAATAATCAGTTATACAGAATATTCTGGGCATATCAATGTATAAAATTTATAATGCAAAGGAATTTCTAATTTATTAATTCATTTAACACATTAACAGTCTTACTTAAGGAAGACAATAATAAATAACCTTTAAGGAGTCCAGAATTATCAATGGGACCAGGGTACACATTTTGATCTCCCATCTGGTATTTGTCCCAACTGTCAAACCCAACATATTTTTTCCACTGTTTGAACCAACGGCTATCCACTAAATACCTAGAAGAGAAAAGAAAAGAAAATTGTTAAAAGAAAACCAGTTTGAAACAAACAAATTCTGACAATATAGTAACACTCAACCCTCCCCCCCCTTTTCCTTCATAAATTCTTAGCAACCTCAAAGGATTACTGAGAATTATGGCAAAACATGTAAAGTTATTGGGGGGGGGTGGAGAGAAAGCATTATCTATATATAGAGTATTATTACTGAAAAACTTGAAATGACTATGTTAGAGGAGTCAAAATTCTTGTGTAACCCTACCCAGTAGCATACTTTTAACAATAAAACAGGCATTCCAAAAAATGCTACTGAAATGAACATTAATCTATATATGCAATAATTTGAACAGTGGTGGTTATTTTCATTGTTCTGGCAAGTATTGAATGAATCAATTCCCCCCACCAAAACCTACTCTACAATTTTAGAATCTCAGAGAGCTGCCTGGAGCACTAAGAAAACAGTTACTTGCCCAAGGTTATATAGCTAAACAGTCAGGCAGTACTTGAAACTAGGTCTTCCTTATTTATTAAGGTCAGCACTCTATTCACTGCCCCAAGTACTAATTATGACAACTAAATATGCAATACATTTTTTAAAGTGCCTAACTGTTTAAAAGCAATTCATGATTTAAAAGAAAAAAAAGACATGAAGCAACAAAAAAATTTACTAATAGAACACATTCTGAAAATGATCTTAAACATAAGAGAAATTTGTATCATTTCTTTGCCTATAATAAAGTCCCAATGAAATAATGTATTTTTTGAAATAATCTATTTTTCAAACATTTGTACTATGTTCTATCAGTATTTGATCTACTAGAAATGTTTATGGTTAACATGAAATTTCAGAGGTGGCAATTTGTTGTTCAGTCACATTTAATTCTTCGTGACCCCTTTGAGGGTTTTCTTGGCAAAGCAGTTTGCCATTTCCTTCTCTAGCTCATTCTTCAGGTAGCACACCTGAGGGAAACAAGATGAAATGACTTGTTCAGGGTCACACAGTTGATATGTGTCTGATACAAGATGTGAACTCATGAAGATGAGTCTTTCTGATTCCAAGCCCAGCGCACTATCTATTGCACCACCTAGTTGTTGAGGTGGCTCTATGTTTCTGTAACGATACTCAAGCTTTCATCAGTTACCCAGTTGTTTGAATTCTGAAAATGTAATGAGCAACTTGGTGTTGCAGTGCTAGACCTAAAGTAAAGATGACTAATCTTTGTGAGTTCAAATCAGGTCCCAGACACTTAACAGCTATGTGATTTTAGGCAGGACACTTACCTCTGTCTGCCCCCATTTCCTCATCTATAAAATGAGCCGAAGATATCTTTCACCAAAAAAAACCTTAAATGGGGTCATGAAGAGTTGGAAATGACTGAAAAAATGTAATTAATAAATTTTAGCTATTAATGCATCAGGAAGAGAGAAATAGTAGTCTATAACTAGAATAATATTATATACATTTCTATTAGCTATACCTAAAGAAAAATTTGAGAGCTGAAGAAAAAAGCCAGAAAAAGATAAATAAAATGACCAAGGAGTTTTTCTCTCTACATGGATAAAGATATATAATAAAAGTTCTTAGGAATTATTCCTTTGGAAATATGAAAGCTGGAATAGATAGGAAGAATGCAGATAAATTCTAGTATACTAAAGAGTACACCTTAAAACTTGGAAGAATATAAAAGACAGATAAAAGGAAGGATAACTTTCCCTAGCAGATAAAAGATTTATATAATGTTACTCCAAGAATTAGTGTAAGAAAATAGAAATTACTTTAAATAATAAATGAATTCATGTATCATAAATTTCTAAAGAGCAAAAAGTATGTTTTAAGGGTTACTTTCCTAATCCTTAACAGCTAATGTCAGGCAAGAATGTAAAAACACATTCCCACAACATGCCCTTTAACATTACTCTTAGGGGCAGCTAGGTGGCGCAGTGCTTAGAGCACCACCCCAGAAGTCAGGAGGACTTGAGTTCAAATTTGGTCTCAGACACTTAACATTCCCCAGCTGTGTGACCCTGGGCAAGTCACTTAACCTCAATTACCTCAATAAAAAGCAAAAAAACAAAACAAAACAAAACATTACTCTTAAAAACAAAACATAGAGCTTGACTGTTCCAGTATGACAACTTTTATTTTCTCTATAGGAGTAAAGGCCATGGGTGAAAAGAAAATATATGTTATCCAAATATTGAACGTTTAAATACCTATGCAGTTTAACTGTAAAATATCAGTTATTTAAAGACTGGGTGAAAACTAAAAAATGCAAGTTGTCGTCATACTGGTGTACATAAGAAAATTCATCATAGTATCACAAACTATTTTCAGCTTTATAATAATTCAAGAGGAAAGAAATGACATTTATCTAAAAAAACCACCCGACTTTTAATAAGTTTAAGTAGAATAGCATCTGGAAAATAAAACTACAACAATCTCTTTAGAATACTTATAAACACTGGAAACTAAGATTCAAAATAATAACCTTGAGATACAGCAAGACAATGAAATCTGACTAATCAAAAAGAACCTCAATTAAGTTCAGTATTGTTTTGATATTCATTCAAAGTGTTACTTTACTCTCTATCTTATCACATATCTAATCAGTTCTTTATACCAATCGTTTCTCCCTCCATCAATATCTTTCATTCACCTGTCCTCCTTTCTATTTCTGACCTTCTCTCTTTTAACCTAATCTTTAATAAAAGATGCTTAAACTAGTCCTCTTACTCAAATTTATCCTCTCCCCAAAACAGATAACTGCTAAAGCAATCTTTATAATTGACCATTCTGATGCCATCTAACTAAAAATCTTTAGCGAAAAATTTTAACTACTGAATATAAATTCCTAGCATTCAAGACTCTCCCACAAGATAGTTTCAATATACCTTTCCCAGCTATATGAATTTCTATCCCCCTTCATGTCCTTTACCTTCTAGTCAAAGTAGACTATACTTTCTCACCCGTATTTATCTTGCCTTTGCCATTTTTGGTTTTTTGATCATGTCTTTACTAATATTTGGGTGAACAGGCTCTCTCCTATATTCATTCCTATCTATTACAATTCATTCCCATTGAAATTTATGGAATAGAGGGGTGGTATGATAGGATTTACACTTTAATTTGACAGCTGAATGGAGGATAACCTGGAGTGGGGAAAGATATGAAGCATGAAGAATAACCAGCAATGTATTATAAGTCTGGGAGGAAAATGAGGGCTTCCACAAACAAGGTTACAATGTAAGAGGAGAAAACAAGGTATGTATGAGTGAGTGACAATAATAAAATTAATAGAATGTGGCAACAAATTAAATGTGGAGGGGCGAAGAAAGTATGAGTAGTTGAGGATGGCACTTGTGTGCCTGGGTGACAAAGGATGGTGGTCAGCAATATGGAAGCTAAGGAGGAAAGTTTTGGAGGAAAAATGATTTCACTTTTGGACATACTAATCTAAGGTGTTTATGGGATATCCAATTAATAGTTAAGGTGGGATAAGTAGATCTGAGAATTAGCATAAAAATGATCATTGAAACCACAAG
>JAJPUD010005199.1:137236-167056 GCA_023553655.1 Myrmecobius fasciatus
GTCAGATAAAAGGAGAATCAGGATACAGGAGTGATGGAAACAGAAAGAAAAGAGAGTACCAAGAAAAGGCTGAACAACTGTCATAAACTGTGGAGATCAAGAAGGATTAGAACTGGGAAAAGGCCATTAAATTTGGCAAATAAAAGACCAAAGGAACTTTGGAAAGAGCAGTTTTGATTGAATGATAAGACTGGAAGACAAACTACATTTTTAAAAAGAGATCTTTCAAGGGAAAGGAAGTAGAAGCACTTATTACAGCCAGCCTTCTCAGGTAGTTTAATAAAAGAGAGAAGAAATATAGGATGATAGCTAGAAAGGATAAATGAATTAGGTAAGCATTCTTGGGAGGATGGAGAGGAGGAAGGCATGGGAATGTTTGCAGGCAGAAAGGAAGCCAACAACAAGGAGAGATTGAAGTGAAAGGGAGAGGATGATGGAGGGAGCAGTCTCCTGGAGAAGATGGCATGATATATGTGGAGGGACTTACCTTAATAAGGAGAAAGGCTACTTCTCCATGTGAAAGGTGTGAAAGAGATGTGTGACATAAAATGAGATGAGGAGGAGCAGGGAGCTCACATCAAATGGCCTCAATTTTTTTCCAGAAAAATATAAAGCAAGGTTCTCCGATGAGAGGTGCTGGCAAATGTAGCCATGGGAAGTTTGAAAAGGACAAAAAAATTTTAGAAGAGTCAATGTGTTGAGGGGAGTGTTAGTTAATCAGAAAGATGTATAAGCACTGTCTTGCTATAAAGAAGCTCATCTAAGGTTATTTAGAAGAAATTTATGATGAACTTATATATATCTATACAGTGTTGAGATTTTCTTATATATCTTATATATCTATACAGTGTTGAGATTTTCTCCAGTTTGATTCAAGTATCATGTGAGGAGAAGCAATGGCAGTAAATTGGTGAAAGTAATTCAAGGTTGAAAGTTGTCAGGGCAAGATTGATATTTAGTGGTTTTTCAATTGTGTCCAATACTTCATGACCCCATTTAGGATTTTTTTTTTTTGGGGGAGGGGGGAGGAGGACAACATTTCTTTCTCCAGTTCATTTTACAGATAGAGAAGATGAGGCAAACAAAATTAAATGACTTGCCCAGAGTCACACAGTTAATAAGTGTCTCTGGTTACATTTGAATACATGAAGAAGAAACTTCCTGATTCCAGGCCCTGCCCTCTGTTTACTACATCACCTAGTTGCCCAGAGTAATATCAGGCATATGAGAAGGGGTAAAGGGACTCAAGGGGACAGTACAGTGAGAACCACTCCACCAAGGAGTTAATATACAGAAGAGAGTAGTGCCAAGGTAAGAAAAAATTAAGAACCAAAGGATTAATGGTCATGGTGAAATTGGAGCTCAAGGTTTGTACTGGCAAGACAGAGTAACAGGTAGAATGACAATAGACTGTGATCAGATAAAGGAATTTCATAGTTTCTGAGTGTGGAAGTGGTGCACTTGCAGGTAATGGTAAAATCAAGAGTATTTTTGTTTGTGGCTAAGGTTGAGTCGAGGAGTAGGGCATGTGAAATGAGTAAGTTAAAGAATTGTGAAGTTAAGAGTAATTGAGAGAGCTATCAAAATCTATGTTGAAGTTACCTAGAAGTTCAGGAGAAAAAAACTGTGAGCCATCATTCAATTAATTTAAGAAACGCAAGTAGCCTAAAGACTGGAAAATAAGTTACACAATTATATGAAATGTTGGAAATACAAAACTAAGGAGCTTGGATTTTATCCAGTAAGCAAAGGAGAACCCACTGAAAGTATCTGAAAATCTGATTATTGAACATCTAGAAAAAAATATGATTATAAATAAAGCCATCAAGGCTTTATAAAGAGGCAAATATGGCAAAGTGATTTGTTTTTCATTTTTAATAATTACTTAACAAGTAAATGATGCAGGAGAAAGATGTTGAATGCTTTTTAGCAAAGCATCTGATAAATTACTTCAAACTATTCTTGCAGAAAAGATGGCAAAAGAGACAATGAGAAGCAGATTGGATAATAAAACAATCAAAGGGATTCGGATCTGGTTGTATACATAGATTCAAAGAGTGATCATTAGTGGTTCAAAGGCATCTTGGAAGAAAGTCTTCAGTGATGCACTCCAGGGATTTAAATGACTGTTATTTATTGTTTTAATTTTTTAAATCCATTTTATTATTATATATTTGACAATAATTATGAATGTTTCCTTATGTAATTGGCAAAGGGATGTCCCAGTGAGACTCAAGAAAGTTTTGAGAGGCTAAAAAACAAGAGACTTCCAGAGGTTATGGGCAAGTCTTTCAGATAGAAAACAGAAAACCTCACCCTAAAAAAGATGAGAATCTAACATTTAAGTGCATATATGAATATCTCAGCAAAGCAATAAAAGTATAGACTATATCCAAAATTTTGTTTGTAGTTATTCATCTACAAATTCTCAATTATGAGTATGAGAAGTAAGAATTACTATAATAAAAGGAACCACCTTAAAGCAGTGATTCTTAGTGCTGGATCCCTAAATCAATAAACAGATTTCAGGGGGTCCACGAACATGGAACAGGAAAAACAAAAACAAAAAAACCCAAACACAACCTAACTTTATTTTCTCTAATATAATTAAAATTTAACAGTTCCTTCAATTGTGAATTTAAAAAACAAATGTGTTCTGAGTGGTCCATATGCTTTTTTAGATTGCCAAAAAGGGTTCATGACATAAAAAGGTAAGGCAACATGGAATGATTTTCAGACCTATGAGGCTACTGGGCCAGGAAGAATTTGTTGATAAGCAGAAACAAGTCTTTTCCCTTCTCAACTAGACAGAGACAAGTCTCTAAGGTCAATAAAAGGGAAAAAGTTTTTGCCTCTTCTTGACTTTGCAGAAAGTACAGTACCAGCAGTGATCAAAAATGAAAAACATTGCAACTGCTCATCAAAATGAGAGCACCCAGGACGATAATGTACTGACCAGTACGGAACTGCTCTATTTTGAGATGAGCAACCTGTCCTGCTTGATAGATGCTGCTGCCCAATGATAGAATAGCTTACCTAGTCCCATCTGGTAGTCATTTGTTCAGAGTACTTGATCCTGTCTAGCTTTGGTTGATCCTGGTAGCATCTATGGCTGTTTGTGGCACTATAGATATCTTCTTCTAAAGGGTTAATTCAGATTCTCCCCCCCCCCCAACCTCCTTTATTTATTTATTTTTGCTGAGGCTACTGGGGTGACTTGACCAAGGTCACATAGCCAGGAAATGTTAAGTGTCTGAGGCCACATTTTAACTCAGGTCCTCCTGACTTCAGGGCTGGTGCACCATCCATTGAGCCACCTAGCTGCCCCAGAACTTCTCTCATTTATTATCTGAACTCTATGCAAAAAACTCACTTTCTAGGAGAGCACTGATCAAGTTCCACATTACTTTGTTAGGCTTGAATTCAGTCCCTTGGTAGTTTAGGTATCATACTGGAACAAAACAGACATTTTGGTAGGTTATTCAATAGTAAGTAAAAATGAGATTTATTTTGCCATAGCAGGAGCTTATTCAACAAGGACAGACTTGAAAATACTTGGGAGTTGATTCAGCTGAGTGAAGTTATCCATTATGATCAAGCATTAGAAAACTCTTGGGGCTTCAACATGAAATTAGGAGGTACTTCTGGTCACTGTCAGAATAGAGTGAGGTTAATTTTAAATAAAATGAAGTTTGAGGTGGCCCTATCCATTATACAGTTGTAAGTATGAGAATAAAGCTTTGAAGAGAGGGCAAGACAGCAGATAAATATTTGGGAGTTATCAGTAGAGACAGAAGTGGTAGCTGAAGCCTGAGAGTAAATAAGATTGCCAAGAATGTAGAGCAAAAAGGGCCAAGGACAGACTTTTGAAGAGAATAAAGAACCAGCTAAAAAGAATACTGATTCTAAAGCTAAAGAAGTAGAAAAAGTCCTGGAAAAAGACCACTGTTTTTGACAATTGGAAGGCCTTTGGTCACTTAGGATTTAGTACTAAATTTGCAGAAATAAGGATTGAGAGAGAAAATTAAGGATGTATAGACATCCAGTAGAGATAGTTTTTGAAAAACTTACTCTTAAAGAGAAGAGAGAGATGAATAAGTAAAGGGAATAGAATTGTGAATAGGTTTTTTAGGACTAAGATTTGAATATGTTTAGTAGCAGTCAATAAACATTTTCAAAGTATCAGGCAAGGGCAAGGCTAGGAATTAAGTAAAATGTAAGATGTTTTTTTCCTACATGTAGTAGAAAAAAAATGCAAATAGCGCTAACTGACAAGGGAAAAGATCCATGAAAAGAAGGAATAACTTCTAGATCAAGATCCTGGAAAAAATAGAAGCAAATGGACTGGAGGATAAATTAAGACTATGAAGATTATCCATCTCTATGTAATAGTTAAAAGATAAAAGAAAAACATGTTTCTGTCAACCTATTCTGATTTTAAATATTGTGTATGTGGAACTAGAAGGGAGGATATAGGATACAGCTTGAAGTCAGAAAGACTCATCTTTCTGAGTTCAAATCTGGCCTTAGATATTTACTCGTTGGATGACTCTGGTTAAGTCATTTAACTCTTTTTGCCTTAGTTTCCTCATCTGTAAAATGAGCTGGAGAAAGAGATCAAAAACCATTCCATTTCTTTGCCAAGAAAACCACAAATGTGGTCATGAAGAGTTGGACATGAATGAAAAACAAAAAAGACTTGGATTAAGTCATATCCTGATTATCTCCCTCTAATTTGTATTCTCCGAGTCCTCAGGGAATACAAATGAACCTTAACATCCAAAAAAAAATGAGAAAAGTAAGTTTATTGTGAAACTCTGAATTAGTTGATTTCATATCAAGGAGGTTTATTAGTTTGATAATTCTGCAGCAAGTCAAATAGAGGATTCCCCACAATAGCAAGAATCAGAAACTACTGGCCTTCCTCACATAGGTTTGTATATGGAAATAATTTAATTGTTATGTATCAAAAAATCTTGCACTTTATATGATTATTTGAAAATGTGAATGTGGACTATATGTTTTCGTATGTGCTCTTAGTTCTCACCTCTGTCCTTTCTTTCACAATGCTCATTGGTACCAGTAAGTCCTCATTCCCATTACCTGGACTACTGCAAAAGCCTCTTCCTATTCTCCATAGTAATTCATCTTTCAACTCTCCTATGTTGCTGGAATACTCCTAAATATGAACTGCTTCACTGTGTCTTATTATACTGTTACTTCAACCATTCCTTGTATGGCATGATTTCTGGTCCTTTTATCACCTGCTTGCCTTCTTTTGGCTATTATTACAGCTTCTCAGCTTTTTTTCCTCCCCTTGGAATTTAAATTGATTATATTTTCAATTCAAATTGTTTCACTTTCCCTCCTTCCTCTCCCCAACCCAACTATTAAAAAAGCAAGAAAAATATTTTTCAATATTAGCCATGTCACATACATATAGGTGTATGACATGTACACACACACACACACACACACACACACACACACAAAAGAGAAAAGAAAAAAGAAATTAATTCATTAACTGTCTGGATGTGGATACTATGTTTCAACATGAATCCTTTGCAACCCTGACTCATCATTTTGCTGATCTGTTCAACTGTAATATGCAGCAATAAACAGACTACTCCAGAAATGGGAAGACCAGGGCAAAGTAAAAACAAAACTAGTACCTACTTTATTCTAGGTGCTACATCTTTCTTAATGTAGTCTACAACAAGAAACGTTTGTTGGGCTGCTGTGTAATAATATCAGTTTATTCTGAGTTTACAGCACACAAAATGTTTGCTTCCATTTCCTCATCTTTAAAATGACCTGGCAAATGACTATAGTATCTTTACTAAGAAAAGCTCAAATGGAGTCACAAAGAGTTGAACACAACTGAAAAAATGCATAACCTCATTTTTTTCTTCCACTAGTGATAAAGAACTCTGTATCTCTACTACCAAACTGCAAGAATTAAATTATGTCTCAGTTTCCTAATCTGTAAAATAAAAAAGGTTAATCTGGATGACTTGTGGGTATCTTCTACTTTTAAACCTGGAAAATCTGGATTCCATGCATTGCAAAATAATATAAGCATACATATGTGTGTTTTCTTCCTAAGTATTGGTAAAAATGATGACAACAGCAAAGGAAGAGGTATATGGTACTCCATCACAGACTTCCCTTCACTATACAGATTGAACAATTATACCAAATATTGTTAGCTGATCAATCAGCTTACATTTGTCAAATCAAACTATCTTCTTACTTGTATTCTATTATCTTTTTTTTTTTTAAATTTCAAAGTTAACTATGACAACTAACTAAAATTAAGATACACTATGTGTAGGACATTTCCTTACATTATCAGTTCAGCAAACCTATCAAAAAGGAAATTAGTTTAACCTAACTTTTTAGTGTTAGATCTTAATGATAGTTCCATCTTTCCCAAGAGCCCCTACAGAAAATTTTCTAAGAAACTTAACAATCTAATGGAAATGACAAATGATTCCTAATATTAAACACACCCACACACACACCCACACACCATTGCAAAACTACAAAGTAAAGTGCCAAAGATGATGGTCAGAGAAGTAGAAATCACTTTGGATACGGGTAGAATTTTGTGAACAATGAAGATTCAGGTAGAAGAGTAGGAATTCAACACACTGACAACTGGGAAAAGAGGAAATTCACAGTGTAGAGAATAGGATGACAAAAGCAGAGAAAGGATATTTATTATATTCTGTCCACTTTGTAGTCAAGACTGTCAGCAAAAGGCAAAAACAGAATAAGAACTGAGTATTTGAGGCCTATGGTATCTATTAATATTTCACTTTATTTTTTTGCTCTGACCTATGTGCTTTACTGATAGAAAAAGCAATCCTACCTTTTGCTCAGATAGCTCACAATATACTGTTTTTTTAAATTTTAATGAGAACTTTTGACAATTCCCTATTCCATTAAAGATGCATATTCCACAATGTAGATTTATACTCATATTTCTGAGCACAGTGTACTCCAAGGTCTTCTTTCCCTAAAGGTAGAAGCTGCCAAGTTTTCTGTTTCTTGGTACTTAAAACTGCTTCTTTCTGAATGTTTACGAAATGTTTTCCCCTTTAATATGGGAATTCTGAATTTAGATAATATTACCATGACTTCTCCTTTAGAAGATCATTTCATCAAAAGGTAATATATGGATTTTTTTCTATCTTCATCTTTGGTTCTAATATAACTGGTTCTAATATAAGATTTCTTTAAGTCTGCTATTCAGACTTTAAAAAAAATCATGGTTTTGAGTGAGTCTAATGATTATTAAGTTAGTTCTCCTTGACCTATTTTTCAGGCCAGCTATTTTAATATTTGATATTTTATACATTTTCTTCTACAGGGTGTCCCAAATTTAATAATTTAAAACTAAGACTTTTGGGTAACTAACTTTCAATTTTTTGATCTTGTTCACATATTTCTTGGTATTCTATGAAACTACTGATAGCTATTTTCATCCATTCTCATTTTCGGAGAATCCATTTGTTGGACAAAGTTTATAATTTTTTCTTCCATTTTCTTCCAATTTTTTCCTCTAGAGTTATTTACACTTTAAAAATCTCTTGGGGCTGCTAGCTGGTGTAGTGGATAAAGCACCAGCCCTGAAGTCAGGAGAATTTCAGTTCAAATCTGCACTCAACACTTCCGGGTTGTGTGATCCTGGGCAAGTCACTGAACCCTAATTGCCTCAGCAAAAAAAAAAAAAAAGTAATATTTTTTTTCTAGCTATATTGCCCTTGTGGAAAATTTGCTTCCCTTCTCTTCCCCTTTTTAAAGCTACTATGTGCATCTGTTATATTGTTACTCTTTCTTTTGGTGAATCTCTTCTGATACAGATTAATCATGTACAATCATTCTAAACATATTTCCAAATTAGTTACATTAGGAAAGAAAAATCAGAACAAAAGAGAAAAACCAAAAGAGAGAAAGAAGAAGAAAAAAAGGTGAAAATAGTATGCATTTAGTCTTCATAGTTATTTCTCTAAGTATTTTCCATCCTAAGTCTATCAGAATTGTCTAGGATCATTGCACTGCTGAGAAGAGCTAAGTCTATCATAGTTAATCATCACACAATCATGCTGTTGCTGTATTCAATGTTGTCTTGCTTCTGCTCACTTTACTCAGCATCACTAAGCCTTTTCAGGCTTTTCTGAAATCATCCTGCTGATCTTTTCTTATAAAACAATAGTATTGGATTACATTCATATACCACAACTTATTTAGCCATTCCTCAACTGATGGGCATCTACTCATTTCCAATTCCTTGCCAACTGTTGTTATAAAGAGTTGTTACAAGCAGTTTTGCACATGTGGGTCCTTTCCCCCTCTTTTATGATCTCTTTGGGATATAAGACCCAGTAGTGGCACTGCTGGGTCAAAAGGGTATGCATGGTTTTATAGCCCTTTGGGCATAGTTCCAAATTGTTCTCCAGAATGGCTAAATTAACAACTCTACCAGCAGTACACTAGTGTCTACCCCAGTTTTCCTACATTCCCCCTCCCCAACATAAATCTTTTCCTGTCATCATCTTAGTCAATCTGATAGGTAAGATAGTACCAGAGCTGTTTTAATTTGCATTTCTCTAATCAACAGTGATTTAGAACACTTTTTCATATGACTATAGATGGCTTTAATTTCTTCATCAGAAAACTGTTTACATCCTTTGCCCTTTAACAATTGTAAATTGACTTGTACTATAAATCTGACTCAATTCTCTATATATTATAGAGATGAGGCCTTTATCAGAAATGTGGCTGTAAAAATTGTTTCTTAGCTTTCTGCTTCCCCTTTAAACTTGGCTGCACTAATTTTCTTGGTGTGAAATATTTTTATTTTAATGCAATCAAAATGATCAATTTTGCATTTCATATGTTCTCCATTTCTTGCTTGGTCATAAATTCCTCCCCTTCTCCAAAGATCTGATAGGTAATTTAACCCTTGGTTCTCCTAATTTGCTTATAGTATATCAAGCTTTATGTCTAAATTATGAAATCATTTAGATCTTATCTTGGTATAGGGTGTGAGATTTTAGTTTCTGCCATACTATTTTCCAGTTTTCCTGGCAATTTTTGTCAAATAGGGAGTTCTTTTACAAGAAGTTGGAGTCTTTGGATGGCAATTTTTTGATGCTGGTAATACTTTTCTTTTATTTACTCTCTAGCTTTAATTTCTGAATTGGGATTTTGTGCCAGGATGAGGCTATTATAGCACCTATTCCACTTTTGAATGTTCTAGTTGGCCCTACCTTGGCTTTTCCCTGGTTCCACTTCCTTCCATCTTTGAAATGCTGGATTTTTGCAAGCTGGAGTACTGAACCTTTAAGTCTTAGGGACATCTAAACCTAGACTGTCCTGGTCATTCAACATGAACCTCAGCACTTTAGAGCTCCCCATCATAGGGCCTTCACAGAGAACTCTTGCTGCCTCAGAAAATAGAGCCTTAGAGGCTATAGGTCTTTGGTTGTGCCAGAAGGCTACCCAATACTAGCACTAGCTTTGCTGGTAGACTTCCTTTCCTTTTGCCCAGGACCTTCAAGAAAACTCTTTATGAAGTTCTGAGTTGGAAGTAGCAACTTATTATAATTTTATTCTTCTTCCCTCCCTGCCCCCCCATTGCTTAGTGTGATACAAGTTTCAAGTTTTTGCTAGAGTTGGTAGATTCAGAGCTGGATGGTCTGTTTCCTGTTCAGACACTCATTTTGCTTTACTGATTTCTTTAGATGTTCTCAAAATCTCTTTGTTCATTATTCATAATTGTACAGTAAGGGCTTCATTTTGTAGGATCTCATATCTGTCAAAAGCAGTATTTCCTTTGAGGGTCTTTAGCCATAGGATCATGCCTTGTTTCTTCTCTCTCCCATTTTGAAATCTGCTTTCCCCAAAGTACATGTCTATTTAGCATTTTCTTGTTACACTATAGATTCCAAAGTCACATGATCACTTTTCCCCAAGGTTCTTGTCACTTCTATATCAGCAATCACTTGTTAGAATTATGCACACTATAATAGTAATTCTAATTACATCCTTAGTCTTTTGAGAAATGAAATTGTCAGCAAGGCAAACCAAGAATTTATCAGGTACTCTGCTTTGAAAAGAATGAAGCATCAAGTTAAATCTGATTATTCATTTCACTCCAACAAATGATTTTTAAGCCTCCTCCAAAGCAGTTACAGAATTAAGGTTACAGGGTTAAGTACAATTTAACAGTGATCTCTCATCATCTTCTAACTATGCCAAACCACAGTCCATCCATACAGTCTCATCTTGGGAGACTATTTGACCAAGTCTTCTTATAAATCTTTCATATAAGTACACTCAATATGCTGAAGATCTTCCTTTAGATCTCCTGATGTGATGTGGACATCAATGGAACAATCCAGCTGTCTGTTGATTATCTTTTATTCTTATCAATGAATTGATCTATTTCCTTTTCTCACTACATTTCTGTAGCACTATCTGTCATTCTACAAGTCTTCTCCTAGTAATACAGCCTACTCATGCCCACTGTGAATCTGTACTTGGACACAAGGCAACTTATTTTTTTCTGAAACTGTGGTATTGCACAAATGCACAGCTTCCAGGGGAGAATATTTATGTAAAAAAGTTGGACCTTTTTTCCAAAGAAAGTGGGATTTTCTTAAAAGGCACTGCATAATTTCCCAAAGACAATTCAATTCAATTTTCTGTTCCTAATTCAATCCAAGATTAAGTTCACATTGTAAAAGCAGTGTCTGTTCCAATTCTATGTGCTATATTTATCATAGCTTGGATCGCTTTGCCTTTCAAAATGTACTTCAAAGATACTTTCATGGGTATCCTACCAAATACATTTTCCCCAAGTTTTCACAAACTAGTTATTCCTTGGCCAGAAGCCTGTCATTCTGGTATTATTCACAGATATACAAATCAAGAAAAAAAAATTGGTAATAAATATCCAGACTAATTTCCCATATATATTTTTCCTTTCTATAGTACCTGCCATCATTTGGAGCGGAGAGTAAACTATCATTTGGTCTTCTTCAAGGCTCAAATTCCCTCCCTAAAATTTTAATCTTCAAATTCACTAAAGATTTCTTTTGACTGTATCATTTAATTGTAGCAAAGTGGGCAGCAATCAGTTTGAAAAGTCTTTGTGAGCTCTCCATCACAACTTGGATATACACTTCAAGATAGTACAATTTAAGACTGTCCTTGCTTTGTGCTTATTACCAGAAAACCACCAACTATTCTGATATCCCCACTTTTTCTTCCTGGGAACTATGCGATAAATTTATTCTTCCCTGTGAATTCCTCAGTATTTAACAAATATGGATGACATTTCTTCTTCAAAATGTGTGAAATCACCCAATACAAGAGAAGTCTCATATTTGTTATATAGTTACTATTTAATAGTTTGTCCTTTTTCTTTGCTGGATCATATTCAAGCACTTCTGGACAGTAATTTCCTTCTATTTTATTAAACCTTATTTTGCTTATGTTAAAACCCATTCACTTTTTTTTCCCCTTATAAACTGTAGTTTAAAGAAGCCTCCCTTTAGTCCTTTTATTTTCTCTAAAAGGATTGTTATATTTCAAAATGTTCCTACTGGTTGCTTTAGGAACTTGAAATACATTTTCTCAGAGAAAGATTGTTATATATGGTTGCAAGATCGCTAGGTCTAGCCACAAAAGCATATATGAACTATTGCCTTCCTGAAGCACAGTAATTTTTATTCATATTTAAGAACCTAACCGTAATTACCCATGTTCTACAGGAAAACACTTTCAGTTATAACTTGGTATTGTTCCAGAAACTCATTTCTTTCCATTTTTGCAGTAAGACTCCACTGAAGGTTTGGGCCTACTAATAGGTTAAGGAAAGTGATGGACAAAGAGTAATGAACTATGGTTATTAGGAGCCTCCTTATGCATAAACTCTTCTTAACCCTGGCTAACAACCTAGTCATTCCCCTCCCCATTTTTTTTCCCTTCTGAGGACAAGCTGGAATAGTCAACACATTTCCCTTTCTAAATCAAGAAATTTTTCTCTTTTTTTCACTTATAACTCTCATAGAAAAAATTCTGTGTAGGAGCTTACAGGATATCTTTGGATACATACAGAACAAAAGGTTCAACTATATTTCCAAGTAATGCTAGGTGTTTTATCACAGATACCACAGTGGAAAAAGTCTAGGGAAGGATACAGATAATATGGGCCAAGGACAGGGAAATGAGTAAGGATCTGGTAGTATATTAGAGATTCAGTTATAGTTTTTGCCAATTCTCTTCCATTGTTGTTAGCCCAAGACTGAGGTGAATATATTTTAAGGAGATGTCTAAGCAATGGCAAACAAAGAAAGAGAGATGATAGAAAAAAATCTGGAACTCCTTGGTAACATTGAAAGAAAAGAGTACCTGTGGTCATAGAATCAGTCAGAGACAGCAGCTACTCTGAGATGTTTAATAAGTCAAAGTTGTGGATTGCTTATAAGCATTTAACTGTAAATCAAACTTTAATAGCAGTTCAACAATAACAAAACAATTAAGATGTTATATGTACCAAAGAATATTACTAGTATGCAATGTTTCTGTTCATACATATCTTTAAGGAGGTTAAAGTAATTAGATCAGTAATTATGAATTAGCACCAAATCATTCTATATACTTAAATTTGGAAATCTACATTTTAAAGTATTTTACTTTGGCAAAAGCATTATAAACTAAAGATAAAATCATTCTCCCCAGTATTTAGGTTCTATTTAAGATCTGAAACATGATTACTAAGAAGGAATATTTCTCCAGAAATAGTTTTTTGGGGAAAGTAACTGGTAAATGACATTTTCACAAAGGTAGATCAATTTTCACAAGATTAATATTAAGTATTTTTACTGTGTCTTTAACAAGGAAGATTCCAAATAATACAGAATGAATCATCTAATTTCTTTTTATCTAATATATAAACTGCTTACCTGTGTGCATTCTTACATAGCCAGGCACATTCTTGGCATTTAATACTTAACAATAATAATAAACACACTTACAAAGGAAACTTTAAAAATCAACTCTACAGATTACAAAAGAAACAATTCAATTAAACCAATATATGCAAATGAAACCTAAGAAATCTCTCCCCCTCACCAATAAATTATAATTAAAGTATCATTTGAGGAAGAAATATAGAATCATAGATTTAGATATGACCTAGTCCAATCACCTCATTTTTTAGATAAGGAGATAGTAGCAGAGAGACTTACATAAGATCACATAAGTTGCATAAAATGATTAAAAAAAAATTCACATGGGCTAATAGGTCTTCAAAGTGGACTTTTATAGGTGAGGAAACCAAGGCCTAGAGAAGTTATTTGCCCAAGTCCTATCTTGCCAAAGTAAATGGGGGGCCTCAAATTTGAACTCGGGTCTTATAATTTCAAGTTCAGTATTGTTTCTAATGCAGCACAGTGCCTCTGTAATCTAGGTTTTTTGAGGAGGCAAGTAATGTAAGAACAGTATCAGCAGGCCCTATTGCCACAAAGACCATAGTATGTATGTATGTATATATGTACACACACACATACATATAAATATATTAAGATCCTTTTTCGTGCTTTTGACCCCAAACAGTATCTTGGGCAACAGAAAAGCAGGAAAACCACACCCATATGAATCAATGCTGTGTCTTTGCTGAATATCCTGCCTTAACTTGAGTCTTATTTTCTCTTACTCATGACAGATTCCAACTTGATCAAATAAAGTCTGATCTCACTACTAGATAATGTCTTGATATTGTTCATTTTTTGAGGCATTTAATAAAAGGCTTAAACAGAAACTATTATCAATTTATCAATCTTTCAGAGAATGAGAAACCAAGAAATTACAGCCTTTAATATGGAAATACTTTTGCATGACTTCACATGTATAACAAGTATCAAATTACTAGTCTTTTCAGTGGGTGAGGAACTATAAGGAGTGAGAAAATTTGTAATTTAATTTTTTTTAAAAGAATGCTAACAATAAATAAAATTTTAAAGAAATTACAACCTTAATACTAAGAAAAAAATGATCCGTTAAAGCATGCAAATGTATACCATTATTGAATACTGAATTGCAAAGATCTAGAAGTTATTAAATTATATTTGAAAATTTCTAAGTAGCACACAATAAAGAATAACTACTAACCGTTTTGAATCGAACATACTAAACAAAATTTTAAATTATCTTTACATTACTGGATCAAAACAGCTTCACAGATGAGAGAGGTGATTGCTGGACTATTATCAGGCTTTTGGTTTTATTTCATAGAAGTCAGGAAGAAAGTTTACTAAAGGATGGAGCACTATGCTTTGGTTATGCTTTGGCTATCGCCATCTCTTCTTGTTCAATGGATTGGCAGCAGGGTACTAAATAATGTTATTAATTGATACCCAGACTACAAAACCTAAATTTCATTCCAAAATAACAACACTAAATTATTTATTTGAATCAACTAAATGCGATATTTATTAAGTGTCCCCTTTGAAAGACAAAAGGGCTGGTCTCTAAGTCAGGAAGATCTAAGTTCCTACCTTCTGGAACATGTTACTTATGTAACCACAGGCAAGTTACTTAATCTAAGTGTCCTAGATAGCTCTCCAAAACTATAAATTACAAAGAAGTGGCCTATCTATACAGGATGAGGGAGTTTTCCCATAGAGATAAAATTACAAGCTTTCACCCAATGTAAAAAGCATGGAGAACTAATGATATAAAGACAAAAATCAAAGAACTTAAAAATCAACAAGAAAATAGATGCAGGGAACCTAAAATTTTTCACAATCCTAAATATACTTCCTTTTCAGTGTGACATTTCCACTACTCTCCCTAATTTACTCTATTCATGGTCTCAGATAAAGGATAAATTACCGAAATGATAAGTGCCTATAAAGAACTACAGGTTACTGAAAAGCTGGAGTCAGGTCAAATATAGCAGGCCATAACCCCCTTCCTATGTTGGGCCCTGGATAGTGGGCCATACACCCCCCTCCCCTTTTTATTTGTGCAGTTAGACTTAGGAAACTTTTGTTTAAAAGAAAACTTTAAACCTTGAGACTCTGACATCCCTTCACATTCAACTGTGTCACAATGAAGGAAAGAAAAGAAAAACAGTATCTAGGCACTTGCCTCTCTTGACTCCATCCTTGTCCAAAGCTACCCTGGGAATAGAATTATTGTCAAGGACAAAATCACCAAGTTATATTATCTAGCCTTCCTCCCCTGTCTGACAAGGCCTGAGTCACAATCCCCAGGTTGTTAATGCCAAGTTAACTCCTCTCTCTTTGAAGTAAAGATAACAATAGCTGCAAAGGCTAATTGCATTCTCGGCTTCTGTATTCTGCTTGCAAACTCTATATAAACTGTGCCTCAGTTTCTCTGTACTGAATGCTTTGGAAGCACATTCCCATTCAGTTAGCTAGCTCATTAAAACTCTCCACATTTAAAAATAATCTCTACTGGCCTCAGTTTCTCTGGTATTACAAAATAAGAAAAGATACAAGAAGATAGCATCACAAAGCTAACAAGTTATCCAGGAACAGACATGGTCAATTTTATCAAAAGCTGCAAAGGGTCAAAAAGAATAAGAAGAAAAGACAACTTTGAAAAAGAATTTAACCATTCAGAACTTGATTATAGTTTTGGAAAGAGTACATTCAAGTAGGAAGATGGAGTCAAAAGCAAGTAGAGTGAGAAAGCGCAGACAATCAAAGAAGATAACTCTCTCGAAACTTAGAAGTTACAAGGAAAAGATATATACAATGATGGCTTGAAGGGATAGCAAAATATGCAATTACTCAGGTAAAACAAACAAACAAAAATCACTTAATAGAATGCCCTGATAAAGCTGGTTTTAAATTTGTATTAGTTGATATTTATGAGGTCATCATTAGGTTTTAAATTCCTTTTTTGGACTGTAAGCTCCTCTGGGGCAGAAACCCTCTGTCAATTTTATATTTTTGGAGCTTAAGCTCTTAATAAATATTTACTGATTAGTTATTGTATAGTTATTTTCCATAAGGAATCCTGGTAAAGAAAAACAGTTCTCAATAACTGAATTTGGGGTTGTCAAGTAGAGAAAACTGAAAATTAATAAAGACATGACTGAAAATAACATGAAGTTTTAAAAGGGACAAGTGCAAATTACTTAATTAAGAGTTAAAAAAAAAAAGTTACAACAAGCTAATCTGATACAAAATAGAGAATGAAGGAGGCAACTTGGTGGTACAATGGATGAGAGCACTGGGTCAACCTGAGTTCTAACTCAGTCTTAGACACTTAGTAACCGTATAATCCTTGCTTAGCAAATCACCTAACCTTTTTACTTTACTCTTATCTATAAAATGGGGATAACAGCATCTACCTCTTAAAGTTGTATAAAATGACATAATAATTATAAAGTACTTAGCACAATAACCTGGCACACAGTAATTGCTATATAAATGTAGCAATTATCACTATTATTACTATTTCCTTAGGTTTAAGATGACTTACAGGTGACTATAAACTATGTTAAATGAATCACATAATTTTGTTATTTAAAAAAAACAAACTAGGGGCAGCTAGGTGGGGCAGTGGACAGAGCACCACCTCTGAAGTCAGGAGGACCCGAGTTCAAATCTGGCCTCAGACATTTAACGAGGCCTAGCTGTGACACCCTGGGCAAGTCACTTAACCCCAACTGACTCAGCAAAAAGCACACGCACGAACACAAACACACACACACACACACACACACACAAGTGAATGTTTAAAAAAAAAAAAAACTAACAATGTTTACAGAATTCTGTTTGTGTAGCCCACACAAACAGAAGCCTGACCTGCACACCTGGAAATGGAAATGATCCCTCTATTACAATTATCAGTAAAATTTGTATCTTATTTATTTAATAAATAAATAACAACAACAACAACAACAACAAAAAACCCTATATCTTCTGCTTTAGAATTTGAAAACCTCCATAAAATTTTAAAAGTGACAAAAAGAGGGCAATGGAAAGGCACTTGATGAGTGTGAGCAACCAAAGAGATTCTTCAAAGAAGAGCAAGAGTAAAAGAAGTTAGCAAAAGGTCAGACAGAGCAGGGAAGGATAAGGAAGGAAGGGGAAAAGGTAATGATTCATAATGAGTTTAGATGGAAAAACTACAGGTAGAAAGCAATGTTGCACTACTAGTACCTTCCAAAATCTGGAGAATATAAAGACCTCTAGAACATAGGCAGGAACTTCTGTGCTAAATTTATGGGAAAATATATAAACATCAGAAGCACAGATAAGCCAATATGGTTGAATGGTAATTGGCATTTCTGGAGTCAATTTCCAAAACAGTAATGACAGACACATTTGCACTTTCATTTACAAACAAAACCTTCCCCCCCCAAAAAAAGTTTAACAAAAATAAACAAAAGAATACTTTTGGTTTGGGCAGCTAGGTGGCGCAGTGGATAGAGCACCAGCCCTGAAGTCAGGAGGACCTGAGTTCAAATCTAGTCTCAGACACTTAACATTACCTAGCTGTGTGACCCTGGGCAAGTCACTTAACCCCAATTGCCTCATCAAAAAAAAAAAAAAAATACTTTTGGTTAAATCAATGTTCTGAAAGGTTGTAGAGGAACCCAGTTCTATAACGTAAACTCCAGCAAAGAGCTAAAATGGGCACCAAATTGATTAAGGATAAATAAAATAAAAAACCAAAAACAGTGAGCTTCAGTGAATTCAGCACAAGTCTATACAAAAAGATAGGTCCTAAAAAAGGGGATCCACCATGGAAGCCACCTGTAGGCTTATGTGACCAAGTCTGAAAATTGCTAGTGTTCTAACTCAGAGGGTCAGTGACCTATGAGTCAAGGACCAGATTTAATCTGTTTTCTGTTGTGTGTGGGGGTGTTTTTTTAAAGGACCCCTGACCTGAGAACTTTTTTTATGATTTAAAATAAAATAGAACTTTATTTAAAGTTGTAAAAAATCATTTTTAATTTAGCAACATAAAACTGGTGGAGGGCCAAAGTGAACTGCAGGCCATTCCATTACCTTTTTGAAAACTCTGACCAAAAAAACCAAAAAAACAAAACAAAACAAAACAAAAACAACCCACGAACCATATTTTTAAGAAAGTACTTTAATGTGTCAGCTCCCAAGCCCACCTTATTATTTCTCATGTCATTTACATATAATGCTATCTGTTTTCTAGGGTCCACCTCCATCCAGAATTGAAGGTCCCAATCCTGTAACACTAGATTCTAATTGGTAATTACTTCATCTTGCTTTATTCTCAGGCCCTGAAAGCTACTTCTTAAACATCTCTATGGTATGATCTCTGAACAAACCAGTTCTCCTTAGCCACTATTCTTCTATAGGTGTTGTTTTCCCTATTACAGAGTATACTCCTTGAAGGCAAGAACTACTTAACTTGTTTATATTTGTACCCTTAATGGTTGGCCCCAAGCCTAGTACATAATAATTGTTTAATAATTTTTTTAATTCATAAAAGCTGCCCAGAATAATTAGAAATAAAGGCAAAGTGGGGGGAAAAAAGGTAAATGCTAGGCACTTCCCAAAAGAACCTCAAAATGAAGACATCCAGAAATGTGAGTAAAAATCCAGATTCCAAGTCAAAGAAAAAGTTCCATAGGCAGGTGACCTTGTACAGTCCTCTCTTACTTAAATCCAGTCCACTTGCATGTCACAACATGGTTCTCTTCCAGAACAAATGACAAACAACAACACAGGCAAAAAAGAAAGCAATTAAGTACCAAGGAACTAGAGTCAGGATTACACAAGATTAAGCTGCAAACTACAAGAGAGGAGAAAAAATTTGAAATGTGATTATCCCAACAAGGAAAAGGCAGTGGTCTATCATAAAGTAATTTACCCCTAAATATTGAGTATAAAATTACAAAGGAAGAAACAAAAGGATCTTTAACAGAATAGAGGACTTTTGAGCATGCTCCATGAAAAAAACTAAGAGTGATTATAAATTTTGTAAAACAAAGAACCTGAAAGAAAAAGGAGAAAGAACTTACTATATTCTTTCATAGTTAAAATGTCCAAGAAAAAATAGACAAATAGCTGTATATGGTACCTTGACAATATATTTCAAATTCAAATAGATTGTAAAGAATTAAAAAGAAAGAAAAAAAATAGATGTGTAAAATATCGAGACTAAGTCATAAGAAAAGAGAAGGGAGAAAAGGAGTAGGAATTCCAAGAACATTTGAATGATAGTTTATTAGTGTTGATCCCATTCTCTCTCTTACAAAAAACACATCAGAAACAAAAAGATTCATATTAAAAATAAAAATAATATTAATAATAATAAAAAACAATTTCAATATTACAAAAAGTAACTGCAAAAACAGAATAAATAAAAGCCCTACACGCAATTCCTTCGCTGAGACAAATATGCTCTTCATATATAAACCAGGAAGAATCAAAATTGGCAACTATAAACCAATATTCCTGATACAAAAATATTGAATAAAATATTAGTGAAGAGGCTACAGAAACATATTAACAATATTATCTGCTATGACAAGTTGGACTTATAACAAGAATACAGAGCTGATTCACTATTAAGAAAATAAACATAAAAGACTATATTATCTATGTTAATTCTATGTTTAATCTATTTAAGTCTATCATGATTCCTAATTTTTTTGGTTGTGAGCTAAGCCATAAGAATTGTTTTGATTTGCCTTTTTTTTTCTTTTTTTTTAAATTGGTGATTGGGGCAAACTTTCCCGTGGTTGTTAATAGTATGTAATTCGTTTAAGAATTTTTTTGTTCATAATCTTTGGAGAATGGTTCTTGGTTTCATTCATATCTTTGTGTTTGCTCCATATCTCAAGTATTCCTTAACAGATATCTAATGCAAAGATTTTCCCCTTTCAATTAACAGTTTCTCTTCTTTTCCTAGAGTTGTATTAATTTTGTTCATGTAAAAGACTTTCAATTTTGTGTAGTCAAAAACATCTATTTTATTTTTTATAAAGAGCCATATATTTCTTGTTTGGTTAATTAACCTTGCATTAGCCAAAGCTGTAAAGGATACTTAATTTGGTTCTTTTCCTATATTTTTATGGTATGAATTTCTATGGCAGTTATATTTTTAGAAACACCATACCACCTCCCAAAGTTCTAGTAAATGAATCTGTTCTAACAAAAAATGAGACTATTTTTAGTTATTAAAACATGTTATACCACTTATTATTACATATAGAAATAGTAAAGCTCTTTCTTTTCTGAAAATCATTATCATATTAACATTAATATGGTGCTTTCAGATTCATAAAGTACTTTTCATGCATTATTTCATTTAATCTTTTCACTATTTCTTTGAGGTTAGTAATACAGCCATTAGGTCCATTTTACAAATAAAGAAACTGAGGTTCAGAAAAGTTAATCAATCGTCCAGTCATATAATCAGCAAATTTCTGGGTATGGATTGAACTATGATCCAATTAACTCCCAAGATGAAAATTCTTACATTACAGTGTAAACCCTGGCATTTCTATTTTTTCAGAACAAGAATTAAACACAATTTAAAAAGCAAAATTGACAATGTGATACAGATGAAAGATTTTTCAAAAAAGCAAAAACCTTTGTGCTTTCAAATTATGGGAGTAGTGATGTCATGTCTTTAGTACAATAAGAGTATACAAAAAAAGTTTTCTATTTTTTTCTTTAGTCATATATAATGGGTGCTCTTGCTAACTCTAAAGCTATAAAGTACAGAAAAGTATCAAACTGTCATGAAAAAGGGGGTTTCCTCAAGTGGGAGTACTCTATACAAATGAAATCACAGATTCTCTTTCTCTCTCCATACACACATATAAATTAAAAAAATAAATGTTTATATAAATATATATCCTCTTTATATAAAAAGTACTATACTATGTCAGAGTTTTTAAAAACAAAAAATGAAACAGAACATAAATGATTAGCTAAGGTGATAAAAACAGAGGAAAACCAAATGACAATATAGTAATTTAAATGAAATGGATGAAAACTTACAAAAATATAAAATACACAGAAAAGAAAAAATATAAAATACACAGAAAAGAAAAAATATAAAATACACAAAAAAGAAAAAGAAATTGAAAATATAAATAATTCAACATCAGAAAAAAAATAAATAGAAGCCTTAAAGAAACTACCAAAATTAAAAATCTAGGGCCAGATGAATTTACAAATGAATTCTATCAATCAATGAAAAAAGTCTTAATACTAATATAAGTGGGACAAAGTGATTATTCCACTAACATAATTCTGTTGCAAAAGATAAAATAGGTTATTTAAAATTTCTAGACATCCACAAATTTAACCTGAACAGGAATCTTCCACTTAAAGAACAATTAATAGTCATATAGTACTTTAAAGTGTGTAAAACATATTAAATACGTTATGGTACCATCTTTTGCCCTTTTTTTTTTTTGTATTCCCAGTGTTTAGCTAAGTACCTGGGGCAGAGACTATGGCCTTAAGAAATGCTGATTGGCTGATTGAACAAGAACATTGTGAGCTAAGAATTGTTGTTACTGTCCTTAATTTACAAATGAGAAAACTGAAGCTCAGAGAAGTTTGGTGACTTGTCTATGGTTACATAACTATTAAATGTCTAAGTACTTTAAATTCATGTTTCTTCTAATTCCAAGTTCAGTGCTCATTCTACTAACACATTGCATAGAACTTAAGATATAAAACTTTTTCAAAAAAGGAATATTCACATTAACTTTTAAATCTATCATCAGAAATTTTCAAAATACCTGGAGGCAAGAGATGCCTGTAGCAAACTTTTTTTTTTTTTAAAGGAGAGGTGGTTGAAGGGGATGGGACTATGTTTTCATTACTATAGAAAGCTTTTCTTGGTACAGATGAACATCTTTTGAACTACTTACTAATCTTGAAGAGTTGACAATACTCTTAAATAACTTGCACAGTGACCAGTCAGCAAGAGTCAGAGGCAGAACTTGAATGGAACTTTCTCCCCTCCAAAATTCTTCATTTACTACTCACTAAAGCAATGCTGCTTCTCTACGTAATGGCATTGTAAATAGTTCAATGTGATAATGCTATAATTCAGAAAACTAAATCTCAGGAGTTTAATGTACCTTGTGATTTAAATTATATGCTACTACCAAATTTACTACTATAAATTAAGAGATAATAGAAACTGGCTCATTTTGGTCAAATAAAGACATTAAACTTGGATTTTACACAAGCTTTGTAATAACTAAAATGCTTTGTAAAACTTTGTTTTAAAGTTATTTGAATTTGTAAATTTCTTAAAACAGCATGGTTTGACACTAAATTATTCTGAATATTCAAATGTTACAGATTATAATATTAAAATCAACCACAAAGATCCCATAAAGGAAGATGTTACAGACCTCTAGAAAAAGAACTGATAAATAGAAATATATATAGTATGTTACAGATAGTCAGATTAACCTATATTAAATAGTAGCCTTCTCTCCTGCAGGATGGGGAAACAGAATTCAAAACTTAAAATGTAACAAAAAAAATTAATTAGGAAAAAAAAAGATACTTATTTTCCAGACAGGGTCAATATAATAGTTTACTTTATTTGAAAAGAAAAGCTTCCATTTATTAAACACCGAACACATATATGTTAGGAACTATATTAGGCATTAAAAACATAAATTAAAAAAAACAATGAAACAATATTTTCTAAAAGGAAAGACTAGTACATATGTAATTATATGCAGAATAAAAGTAAAAATAAGAAATAAAAACAAGAGAAATGCAAGGCAGTTTGGAAAAGAGGGCCTGAAAAGTTGGGGGGATTAGTAAGGCTTTAGTTCTTAACCTTTTTGGAGTTATGGATGCCTCTGGCAGTCAGTATGATGAAGCCTAGAAATTCCTTCTCTGAAGAATATTTTTAAAGGATAAAATAAAATACATAAAATTTCAAAGGAAATCAGTTATACTGTAATACAGTTATCAAATATTTTTAAAAAGTTCATGGAGGGAGTCCAGGTTAGGAAAACCTGGCCTACAAAGTTATACTTAAGCTATATCTCAAAGGAAGAGGGAATTAATTTTATGAAGTAGTGATGCAGAGCTAAAGCATTCCACGAACAGGTGGACAGTCATGGCAAAAGCAATGACGGGAATGCCCTGTAAAAAGAAGAGAAGCCAGTTTGGATGTATTATAGAATGAGGAAAGGGGAGAATGAAGCAGGGAAAAAAAGGCTAGAGCCAAGCATATATTTTATCCTACAGCCAACAGTGCACTGAGTAGGGAAATGACAATTAAATTAGTACTTAAGGAAAATCACTTGATCTTCGGAGTCAAAGATACACTAGAGGGTTTTTTCTGCTTGTATAGAAGCTTTTGGGTAGTGACAATAATACAAATTAAGAAAAGACTACTGATGAACTGTATAAAAAGTGTAGAACCATGGCTATGGGATACTTCAGACTGAATTCCTTCCCCCCCTCTTTCCCCCCCCCCTATTTTTTATTATAAGGGATAGTTCTGGGAGGAAGTGGAAAAAATATTGATAAAATTTAAAATTTTATTTTAAAATGCACAGAAGAGAGTGGAAAAGGAAATTCAGAAGGAATTGAACTATTTTGCTACTACTGTGTGAAATTTATACTCTAAAAGTCCTTTATAACAAGTTCAGGGTCTCATATAAACCATCTTTTCTGATCTTTGCACAATGAAATGCTCACATTTGCTGACATTTAGGTTCCTTAATAATTGACATATTTAAAAAACTGATCCCATATGGAATTTTTCTAGATTGACAACTGTGATATACTTTTCATCAATAGATTTTTATTATGCCAAGCAAATTAAAATAATTTCCCAAAGTTATTTTTAAAATGACATTAGAGACAACACCAAAATTATTTGTAGTTTATTCGGAAGTCTTGCTACAAGGCACATATATTACCTATTACACTATTTAAATAACTTAAAATTCTTTAATTTAATTATTTTAATTATCATTAAATAATTTTAATTTTAAATTTTAAAAGTGCTAAAATATAGCAAAATGCAGAAAAAAGGCAGCAGTTTTTCAAAAAAAAATTACACCTTTGTTTTGTAAAGCAAAAAAGCCATTCTAAAATAATGAGCATTTCTATTTTAAGTCAAGTTCTGCAGAGATTCTTAAACATCTCTTGGCAATTATCTTAGGTACACTTATCCTAACCTGTCTTTTAATACCTTCTTCATATTAAACATAATTTGAATCATTTTCCTTTAGTAAGCAAAAATGAATACTGTCAACTTAATATAACTAAAAACTAAGTTATTTTTCATTTAGTGTTTCTCATAGAGACTGTATTACAACTCTTTATTTTTGTTTTCTAAATCCTCTCGACTTTATCCACTATTCCAAAGTTATAAAACACAGGGATACTTCATCCTAGAAAGGACTATTTTACTACTATTTTATTAATTACTTTTACCATCTTCTCTCAAAAAATAATGGAAAAATATTCTCAGTAACTTTGTTATAAAGCAGAAACTTCCAATGCTACCCATTTTCCACAACCCTTTCACCACTTTCCCCCCTTTTAAAAACAGAAGCACTATGTTCTAAGTCATATTTAGCTTAGATCCACCATTAACTGTAGTGATTAATCATACTTGCATAAAGTTACCTATCTCTTTGTAATTTCTCAATTCAAGTATTAGTTTTCGAAAACCTATCCTACAATGCTATTTTCTAACAAGTATTCACTTAGCACTTATTATGTGTCTAATCCTTTACTAGATATTCTGATACTCAAAATTATTATAATAGTGTCTTTCCATATATAACTTAGTTTAGCTATTGAAATATAATACTATTTCCTTTAACTTAGTCACAAGCTAATTTGCATTATATTTAGGTGTACAGATGTGTATCCCTTTCTCTTATTCCCTCCTCCATTATTTGATTTTAAGTTCCTTGTGGATGGTATTTTTTTAATTTTTGGATTACCAGTGCCTAGCAGAGTGTCCTATACATATTTCATATTAATAAATAACTTTAAAATGCCTCATGAATATTATTTTTATTTTTTGTTGTTGAATCATTTTACAGTTACAAACAAGTGGTTTGCCATTTTCTTCTCCAGCTTATTTTACAGATGAGGAAACTGAGGCAAATAGGACTGACTGACTTGTTCAGAATCACAAAGCTAATAAATGTCTGAGGCCAGATTAGAAGTCATGAAAATAAGTCTTCGATGACTTCAGAGCCCAGTGCTCTATCCACTGTACTACCTAGCTGCCTAGAATTTATGTTATTGTTTCAAATATATCTGACTTACTTTTGAAAATATTCAAAGTAAATTTTTAAAAAGTGATCAGTGGTACACAGATTAGTTACATCTACAAAAGCAAACAAACACAACAGCCTCATGTTTGATAAACCCCAAGAGTGCTGCAACTGAAGTAAAAACTCACTATTTAAAAAAAAAAAAAAAAGTGGAAAGCTAACAGAAATTAAGTCTAGAGCAACATATCAAGATATAACCCTATAGATAAATATAGTTGTAACTATGTGAATGTATGTATGTCACAATACACATGTATCACACATCTAGGTATAAAATACCAATAGAAGATAACCTGAACAAACTGGAGAACAAAGCTACCTTTTCAAATTTACACATATGGGAAAAGTTCATGAACAAACAAGGCAACTATAGTCTCATTTAAGATAAAATAGACTACTTTTTGTGGTGGTAAGGATCTGGTAATTAAGGATATGCTAATTTTGGGAGGAGTGGCTGAAAAAACATGGTATGTCAATTAATAAAAAACAACTGTGCTACAAGAAATAATAACAGGAATGATTTCAAAAAAAACCTTGGAAAACTAATAAGAATTGCTGTATTAAAGTGAGCAGAACCTGGAAAAATAGTTTATATAATAAAGATAATACTATAAAGACAAACAACTTTAAAAAACTTAAGAATATTGATCAATGCAATGTTCAAAAACTATTCCAGAAGACCCATGTTATCTCTTGATAGAGAAGTGATAGACTTAGGGTGTTGATATTTTCTGGATAATCATTGTAGTAATATTTTATTTTGATTGTACATATTTATTACAAGAGTTTTTTTTCTCAATGGGGAAAGGCAGGAAGGTGATGGGAAATAGACTTTTCTTCATTTTTTTAAAAAGTAAATTTTCCACCCCAATAATGAGCATTTCTATTTTAAGGTTAAGAAATAAACATGCAAATTTATTTCTAACCCGTTTCCCCAAAAATTCCATTACTGGTTAGATATTCCAATTATGGCTACTCCAAAAGCACTAGTTCATTTGCAATGGGTCTTTTTGTCTACAAACGTGTAAATAAGATTTTCCCATAAATAGGAAACCTTTATTAAGGGTTAATATAAAAAAACAAAAAACAAAAAACACAGCTACTGTTTATATAGCACTTAAAGATTTGCAAAGTGATGGACATGACTCTCTTCAACAATGAAATGCTTCAAACCAATTACAATTGTTCAGTGAAGAAGGCCATATACACCCAGAGAGAGGGATGTGAAATGTGGACCACAACATAACATTTTCATGTTCTCTATTATGTTTGCTTACATTGTATTTCCTTTATCGGATTATTCTCT
Source organism: Myrmecobius fasciatus (assembly GCA_023553655.1). Taxonomy (NCBI): domain Eukaryota; kingdom Metazoa; phylum Chordata; class Mammalia; order Dasyuromorphia; family Myrmecobiidae; genus Myrmecobius; species Myrmecobius fasciatus. The sequence goes on from JAJPUD010005199.1 coordinate 163,882, forward strand.
CTTATAGATATGATTTCTCCTGAACAAAAAAATGATGTGTAGCAATAACTATACATATATTCGATTTAAGTATTCTAACATAATTATCAAGTAGTGGATATCCTGCTATCTAGGGGAGGGGTGGGGAGTAGGGGGGAAAAATTTGTAACAGAAAGCTTTGTAAGGGTTAATATTAAGGAATTACCCATACATATGTTTTGCAAATAAAAAGTATTAATAAAAAAAAAGATTTGCAAAGTGCTGTATAATGTTATTTCATTTTAACCTCAAAATAATTTTTGTGAGCCATGTGCTATTATTATTTTATACAAGACTAGCAGAATGTCTAAATAGAGTGACCAAGGCTAAGAGGTTAAGTGACCCATTCAGGGTCAACAGGTAGCTTTTGTAGCAAGATTTGAATTGTTTAAAAGAAAAACATCATTTTAATTTAAAAGCAATGAACCAGGTAATATTTCAATTCAAAACCAAAAACTAATTAATATTATTACCATTAAAAATATTATCAAACATTTTTTCTGTTCTTGGACAGAATCCTCTGCCAAACTATAAATAAAATATAGCTCATTTATAAATCAAGTCTTCCAATATCTACAACAATAAATTCATCTTCAGCCCCTTTTGCTTTTCTTTAAAGTGGAAAATGGTGCAATTCATTTATTGCACAATCGCATTTTACAACTAACACCAGATCTTGGCCTCAATTTCCTGGATGGTAATATAAAAGCAGCAAGAGAAAATTATCTCTAAAGTTTTCTTCTTCTAAACTTGAAAAAATACTTTCACATGAAACTATTTTCAGTAACTTTATCATAAAGCAAATGCTTAACACTAGCCTTTAAATAAAAATGGGCAAGGGCATGATGCTCTTTCTAGTGACAAGGACTTTTTACTACACACTACTTAAAGCATCTGCAATTTCATTGGTGTGTATGTTCCCTCCACCAACCAAAAACTAAAACTGTTTTACAAGTACAGAAATTAGCTTCCTGAGTTGCTGTAGCAAAAATTCATCATTTTCCGTCAATATGGCAATGAGCTTTTCTGGGCTCAGTGAAGCTTATCTTTGGCCTGTACTAGATTTTATCATTAAACGATATTACTAAAAAGACAGGTAAGTTTTGAAAAGTTAATATACTAGTTTCTATTTCAAAGCATAAATTTCATTAATTTTTTTTTCTCACAGTAGTACAATTACTAACCCCATTCTGAACCATGTGGCTAGATTAAATTTAAGTAATCCCGATGTTTAATTTTTCCAATGATTAGTAAAGCATACAGATTCCTAAGAGGCATTCAAAGTTGTTCCGAATTGTAATTCCACAATTCATTTAAACATAGAAGGCACCTGCCTAAAGTAAATAGTAGATAGGCCAAAAAACATTTGTTAGGGACCTACTCCAAGGCTCCAAGCATTTTGTTAAGTACTTAATAGAAGCTACAGAGCAGCAACTAAAAAAACATACACTAACTAAAGCAAGTATCATTCAGGGTACTTGTCCATAACTTGCTCTCCAGAACAGATCATTTCAAGAAAGCAGACAACTAGCATTTTTAAGTACTAAGTGTAAAGCACTGGAGATACAAATCCAAGCATAAATTATATTTGAATATGAATTTAGATGCTTAATTTTCTTGAATTTAAAACAAAAAAAAAATCAGATAAAAAGTTTATGTCCTCCAACTCCACGAATGTGGGTTGTCTTTCCCTGCATATTGTGTTTACCTAAGTGCCTGGATCACAGCGGTCTCTCAATATTATTAGGGTGTCTGGATGGCACAGTGGACTCAGCAAGACCTCACTTCAAATTCGACCTCAGATACTTCTTAGTTGTGTACTTAACACTCTGTCTGCCTGAGTTTCTCATCTATAAAAGGGGCAAAATAACAGCACCTACCTCCCAGGGATGTTGTAAAAATCAAATCAAATAAAAATTGTTTAGTGCTTAACACCACTCCTGACACACAGTAAACAAAATATAAATGTTATCTATCACTATTATCGTGATTATTGACTAAATTGAATAATGTTTCTTGTATATAGCCTACATTTATACTTTCAGCTTACTGGAGTTACCAGTTAAAAATGTTACTTCGTTTGTTTTAGCACTTGGTACAGTGCCTCAAACAGCAGGTGCTTAATAAACGTTTACCCAATAAATGACAGAGTATGAAACATTTCACTCTTTGGGATGGAATTAGCTACCTATCTTGGGTTAGGTGCAAGTATTCTGAGTCCAGTGCTTTACAAATATCACCAGCAAGTTGGTTCAACTCCCGCGAACTTATCTGTTTTTTTGCAGGGCTCTCTTATCCCCAGAGTCCAGGAGGTACGGGCTAAACTTCAAAGTGAACCCCCGCCCCCCTCGCTACTGCCGCCGCCGCTGCTGATGCATGACAAGCTCCCTGGGAAGCCCGAGACCACGTGGGGCCTCCTTGATCGGTGTAAAGGGCTCCTGGACCCGCACTACTCCCCTAACAGGGACTGGAAACTCAGGTCTCCTTCCTCTTTCGCAGCAACCCTGACCCATACCACCTGTGCGGCCCAAAGCCCACAGCCTGCCCGGCCCGGAAGGATGCGAGGCTCCCACACGAGCAAACTTGGGGGTCGGTCCAAGGGGAGGAGAGTGGGGGAGGAAACGACGGAAAGAAAAGAGGAGAAGCTCCGGATCCGGGCCGGATGGGACCTGTCCACCCACGCCCCTTCCCCTCCCTCCACAGGGGCTCACTGGATGAGGGCCCGAGGCTGGGAGCGGCTCGGAAGGGCGGGACGCAGGCGGCAGCCCCCACGCTCGCCGGGCTCGCGACCTCTCACCTCCAGCTTAACCTCTGACCTTCTTGCCACCCCCTACCAGTCCTCCACAATCCCAGTCGGACCTGCCCGCCCCGCACCTGTCACTCAGCAAAGACACCGGCCCCGGCGCTTCCCGCCCGGTTTCCCTTCGGCGTCCCCCAGGCAGCCGCGGGCGCCTCAGTCCCCGCCCCGCCCCGTCCCCCTCACCAGGTGTCCCCTTTCCGGAGCGAGGTTTTGAGCAACGTAGCGATGTCGGACTGCTGGGTGTCCAGATCCGCCGCTCCTCCCTCCGCCATTTTCTTCCACTAGTGGTAGCGGAGGCGACGGCGACGGCGGTAGCGGCGGTACCGGCGGCAGCGGCAGCGGCGGCGGCGGCGGCGG
>JAJPUD010005200.1:0-28657 GCA_023553655.1 Myrmecobius fasciatus
TAATTTTTTTTCAAAAACTTGAAGTCATAAATGGCATGTATATCAAATATTCAGGTAATACAGAGTTAGAAGTGTCAGACAAACACTGCATGACAGAGGCAGGAGCTACAAAGTTCTAGACAGGCTAGAACATTGAATCACATACCAGAAGACAAAATTTAAGAGGAATAAATGTAAATTTTATACTTGAATTTAAAAAAATCAACTTCAGTAAGTACACATTGGGGAAGGGGTGGATAGACTGCAAATTGTCTTTAAAAGATGAAATAATAGTATGATACAGCAAAGCCATTGAAAGCCATAGTATTCAGATCAATAGTCATACCATTAGTATTCAGAATAAAGGAAGCAATAGTCATATTATTCTCTACCTTTGTCAATGTATCTGGAATATAGTATTTAGTTCTGGATACCATGTTTTAGGAAAGACATTGGAAAACTGGAAAACATTCAGAGGAGGATAACTAAAATGATTTTTAAAACTAGGTGAACCAACCTGAATGTTTAGCCTAAAAAAAAAAGAATAGTTAAAAGACAAATGACAGCTGTTATTAAGTATTTGAAATAATGCTACATAAAGTTGTATAGAGTTATATAAAGTTATATAAAAGAATTAGATTTTTTTTTGCTTTGGTCCCAAAGGCCAGAACTATATGATGGATAAAAATTTTAGAAAAGTGAGTTTTGATCTGATATGTGGGTAAGCTTTTTAACAAATAGATCTATTAAAAGGTGGAATGAGTTGCCTTGGGGGAAGTAAGTTCTTCCTATTCAACCAAAGGTATAATGACTACTTCATTCTGGTGTGGTAGAAAGGATGCTTGATCAGTTATAGATTTGACTAGATGGTCTACAATATCTTTTCCACACCTACAGTTCTGAGAACTGACTCATCTTATTAATAATCAATAGGGACATAGCATTAAGATATAAGGGACATTGGAGATAACCTATTCACAGTTGAGAAAGCACAGGATCAAAGAGGGTAAAAGCTGGCTTAACATAATTTCGTCTATATAGGTAGACAATAGTGGAACAAAGATTCAAACCTAATTTACCTGATTCCAAACCTGCTGTCCAATTCTCTTTCTAATATATATCAATAAAATTCCTTTCCCACTTTCTCCTATTCAAATTAAACTTATTATTCCTCATATATTATCATTCTATCTTTGTACTTCTCACCTGATTGTTCTTGTACCTGGAATGCACTTTTACCTTATCTTTACCTTTTAGAATCCTTTAGTTTCATTCACATTCTGCTTCAGGAATAATACCTTTTACATGAAAATTTTCCTGACACACTCTTCCATCCCCAAACTTTCCTTATTTTTATTTTGCATGTAGTTTAGAGGAAGCTGGGTAGTGCAGTGGATATAGACCTGAATCTAGAGCCAAGAAGATTTAAGTTCAAATCTCAGTCAATGGCACTTACTAGATGTGTGACCCTGCACAAATCACACAATCACTATCTCAGTTTCTCCATCTGTAAAATTGAGGTTATGATGATAATGATAATAATAATAGTAAAATCTCCCAGGGTTATTGTGAGAAAAAAAGGATATTTTAAAAGTATTTTGAAAAACTTAAAGTGCTATGTAAATGTAATTACTATTGTTGCTATTTTTGTGTGCTTATTTATATGCATGCTATCTCCCTTGATAGAATATAAAATCCTATAGAACAGGGACTATTTCATTTTTATCTTTGTCTTTAGCACTTTGTAAAGTGGTTGGCATATAGTAGGTATTTAATGTTTAATGATTGAGTTGTTGATATTAGAATTCATAAACAAAATAAAATTTTAAAGTGTAGATGTTAATTAGGCTTAGTTCCAAGTTTTTAAAAAGCTGAGATTTTGTGAGAAGCAGGTGTGTTACACTGAAGCCTGTGCCAAGCTCGATTGACAACAGTTTACCATGTGAGAGAGTTCTGCATGCCTGATCAGGAAAGTCCAAGCAGAAAATACACATTAGTAACTCACAATTATTTCCACAGTGAGTAATGGGGTCTAATTAGGAATCTGATTTTCAGTAAATTAGGATTTTACACTAGTTATAATTCCAATTTTTCACATCTGTCCAGTCTCATGAACCACTGCATCTGTTGTTAATCTTGACATCCAAGGCTATATTCTACCCTTGCCATAGCAACATGAATCTGGTTGAAATCCCAGTAGCTCAAGAGGTCAGGAGACAAAATAGCAATAATGAAACATATTTATATGGTGCATGAAATGATTACAAAGAACTTTTACAGATATTATCTTAATGGATCTGTATAATGTCAATACTGCAAGAACTATTACACCTCTTTTACAGATATGAGGCTCAGAAAGTTTAGATTTCTTGCTCAAGGTCACAAATATAATAAGTATTTAAGTGAAGGACTTTTGACTCCAAGCCTTTCTGCTATAATAGAATCTAAAGACTAGACAGGTTTTCAAAGGCTATCAAATCCAACCTGTATCTGAGTAGGAATTCACTCAGTAATGCAACAAGAATGGCCAGTTAGCTGTTGTTTAAAGCTTCTTAGTGAGAGGAGGAACCTACTACACCCAAGGCCCCTCATTCTGCTCTTGGATAGCTCTAAGAAATAAGCATTTTTTTCCATACATCAACCCAGAAAGCTTATTTTCAAATTATAGCCACTGGGACAGCTAAATAACGCAGCGGATAAAGCACCAGTCCTGAAGTCGGGGGGTCTGAGTTGAAATCTGACTCCAGATACTTACTAGCTTACTTATTAGCTATGGGGCTCTGAGCAAATTACTTAACCCCAATTGTCTCTTAAAAAATCATAGCCACCATTCTAAGCTAAGAATAATATTTTATGACACCTTGCTCCAGGAAAATTCACCTGGCACATATATTGGTTCCCATGGTCAGTGCCTTTCTAATGATTTTAGCCTCACATAAATTTAATAGACATGCAAGTCAATACATCACCTTTGTAATTTCTTTGGTCCTCTTTGATAATGAAGGATGAATAAGAATGCTACAGATTCACCTCTGTTTTTTCCTGCTAATCTTATATAAAGAGAGAGAAATCAGGCTGTACATGCAGCATTTTTAGGCAGTATGTAGTGGAATGTATAAGATGGTAAACTTGGGACAAACTCAAAATCAATAAAGGAAAACTCAGAGTGAAGTTAAACCATAATCTAAGAGCAATCTTACCATAAAATAGGCTCCCTTGAGAAATGACTGAAGAGTAGAAATACCATTCTTAAATATGAAAGAAATTTCAAGAGATTATTTGGTTCAGCTCCTGCATTCAGGAAGTTGAGGTATTCCTCTTTCTACCTTTAAGATGAGGCACTCAAAACTCTGAAAGGTTAAATTTCACATTCAATGTCACATATCTGGTAAATATGTATGGTAGTGGAACAAGGATTGATTTGGGAGTCAGAAGACATGGATCCAAATTCTAGCTCTCCTACTAACTTTCTATGTGACATTGGGCAAATCACTTAACTTCTCCAGTCTTTAACTTGTTAATCTTTATGGATCCAAATTTTAGTTCTTCTACTAACTTTCTGTGTGACATTAAGCAAATCATTCAACTTCTCCGGTTCTTACCTTCTTAATCTCTATAATCAGAAGTTTTAATTAAAATTTCTTCCAGCTCTAAAATCTAAAGAATGGAATGAGAAATTTGTTTCCTCCCCATCCAAGTACTCTTTTCATTATCTATTCTAGTCTGTTCTCAAAGATTTTCAAGAACTATGAGAAAACATTCAATAAATGCTATCAAATGAATCATATTCATGAAAAAAACATTTATTAAATATTTACTATGTCCCAAAGTCTGTACTAAGTGATAAGAATACAAATAGCAAATCAAGGTAGTCCCTGATCTTAATGAAATCATAGTTTAAGTGAGATAACATATATAGGAAGGTTTAAGGTACAGTAGTCCTAAGGCTGCTGCTATAAGCACAAATGATAAGAATTGTTATTTAAGTCATATTGTCAGGAAAAATAGCAATTCCTGGGAGTCTGGAGGGCATATTATCAGGGCAGATTGTAAGGGCCTTTCTCCCTTTTTTTCCCATAAAAATGAATAGAAATAGATCCTGGTAGTTTGACCATATTTAAGTGAGAAGAGACAAAAATGAATCATATGGGGGAATAATAAAGGCTTAAAAAATTACTTTGGCCTTCCAGAAGCAGAAAGGTAAAGATCCTATTACCAGAAAAGGCATTTAATCAATCACTCAAGTAGGTTAACAAGATAATGTTATGCCTGAATTATTCTAGCTGTGAATTAAGAATGTGGGGTGGCAGTGTAGTGGAGAAAAGTGTCACATATACATACATATTGCCACTACATCCTGGTTTATAGAACTTCTACCCCTATACTCTTTACCTGAACATATATTTTTCAAAGTTTTTAATACTTAACACTTTTTCAATGATTACTTTGCACAGGATGTCTAATATGACTATATACATTCTTCATTGACAAGTCTAAATAAAGATGCTTTTCCACATTATTTTAGTTAAAAAGCAAACCCAAGTTAGTTACTTTGATTGTTCCCTGGGCTCTCTCAGCTTAACTATAAAATAACATGGAAACCAGTGGAGAAGACTTCCTACATTTAGAAAACTCACCATTGGCCCCAATATGGAATTTCCTCTTCTGAAGTAGCTTTGGGAGGTTTAGAAAATACCAGTCACAAACAGGCTGGAAATGGAAATTCTTCCTCTTGCTGTAGATATCATTAAGCCAGAAAGGCTGTAATTAGGAAGTATAATTACATTTCCCAGTTTGTTCACTCTGAATGTTTCTTCTGTTCTTTAGAACTTCCAGGATGTATGCCTGGGAGAGGATAAATGTTTGTTCTTATGTAACTCATGACCTTGCAATTTGAGCTCCAGGCTTCAACAAAACAGATTTAATCCTGGAGGGCCCCTTCAAAGAATAATATCGTTTTGGTTTAATTTATCCCCATTCAGAATTTCCTTTGAGAAATCTCACAGTATAAGATCATGGCTACATCTCCACAGATGTGGGTAAAAGAGCACACTGCTCTTCTGCAAGAATTCCAATGCAATGCATATTGGGTATATTCAGCATTTGTTTCATTACCCTTCCCCCCTCAAAAAAAGTAGAAAATAAATATGGGATTCACAATAAGTCATAAACAATTAAAATAATTATCTTCCCTCTCTGGTGAAACCCATCTAAGATTCAGTGTCCTATTCAACCACCGGACCTAGAGCATTAACCTCATTGTTTGAACTCCTTTCCTGAAGAAAAGTGAACCTGGGCCTGTTTTTGAAGAAAGCAATCTATTAATCAATGTGACAACCTCCTTCTCATAAAACTTTAACAAATTCTAAATAAAGGAGCAAGGATTCATCCCAAATTCTCTGACTCCAAATTAAGTGTTTGTTCCATTAGACTGAATTTCTCTTTGTTTTATAAAGTTTTGTGTTATTATACTTTTTGAGAGGTATAATTCTGGGAGATATTTCTGTTTGGGAAAAAATGAAACTAGGGAGAAATAATATAATACAATGTACCTGCCATATCTTTGGACTAAGAACAGTCCCACATATGGCAAATTAAGTTTTCTTCTCTCTTATTGTTTCTTAGAACAATTAATAAAAGAACACTCTAATGCTAATCTGATCTTAAATCTCTATTGCTAACTGTTCCATGTAATTATAAATTCACCTAATATATTTCAAATACTTACATATTATAGATTCAAGATGTCAATGACAAAATTATGCTAAACACTCTTATTTTAAGATAATTTAGCACTTATTCTTTGAATACTTAATCAGAAGCACAATATAATGGAATAGGTTTTCAGAACTGAGCTCAGAAATTCAGTCATATAGTTTTTCTTTGTTTCTTCTCTGTGATGTGATTTATGTCATAAATTTTTATGGATTTGTTTTGTAGAGAAAGATGGCATAAATTCTGCTTCCCTTTTGGATGGAGAACACCATACATGACCTGAATGTCCTACTGCTTTCCAGGAATAAGAAAAAGACCCTCTAGTTGTCTTTCTCTGCAACAGCTTGGCAGTGAAACAATTTTTGAATGGGTCAAAGTTCCAGAAAACTATCACTTGAATGGGATCAGTCCCTTTCCTTTTAAAATATCAGAAATTGAGCACTGGGAAAGGAGATTTGGCAAAGATGACCCATTTACAAGCTGGACTCAGTCCAGAGACTATAGAGAAAGCTCGTCTGGAATTAAATGAAAATCCAGATATATTGCATCAGGATATTCAGCAAGTCCGGGATATGATCATCACCAGACCTGACATTGGATTTTTACGTACAGACGATGCCTTCATCTTGAGATTTCTTCGAGCCAGGAAATTTCACCAAACAGATGCCTTTAGATTACTGGCTCAGTACTTCCAGTACCGCCAGCTAAACCTGGACATGTTCAAAAACTTCAAAGCTGATGACCCTGGAATCAAGCGGGCTCTGATTGATGGATTCCCTGGGGTACTGGAAAAGAGAGATCACTATGGCAGGAAGATCCTTTTGCTCTTTGCAGCCAATTGGGACCAGAGTAGGTAAATGTAGATAGTGTCTTTATTTTTTATTTTTTAAAATATATATATATATGCACACAGTTATCCCCACTTGGGATATTTTGTCCTTAGGTAATGAGTATTCCGTGAACTACATTCATATGTGGAGCCAAAGGACATTTTGAAATTTAATTCTCCATCGTCCAAAGGGCTTCATTGTTATTAATATCCCTTCTCTAATTTACTGTAGTATTTGAAACAAAGTGGACCATTTATTTTAATCAAATTTGATTGTCCTAGAAGAGACACACACAGTGGTTTTCTTCTGTGAAAGTCACTAAAAAGAAAGAAACTATCTGCAAGCAAAACAATTGTCCTCAATGCTTTCCTTTCTTTCTGATGATTTCCATCTCCAAATATTTATAAAATGTTTCTTGTGGTTTTAGTTTTCATACAATACTAACTCTGGAAATAAAAGTATGCTTTGTAATGGGACTGTGTTAGACACTACAAAAACAAGCCAGGAAAATTTTCTTAATGCTAACCCAACAGTTCGTATCAAGAGTAGGTAATGGCTGATACTTAATCTTAGCCTCCCTGGAAACCAAGGGAAAATGGGTACTTGAACTTCAGTCTCAGTTTTACCCTGAGAAAATATTTTATTGGCAAAATAACTCATTTGTCCCAAAGTTAGGCAGTCATGTAGATATGATTAGGCTATATATTTCTCTGTCTGCTTTTTCTGTTCTATGAAGTAGAATAATAGAAAATTATCCAGACACTACTAAGGAGCCTTTGATGTTCCCATACCTGGAAATATTTCTAGGTTTTTCTCAAGTCTTAAGAACCTATATAACATATAAAACTAAAAGTTGAATTGGCAGAATTTGGCATTCTCTGTGCTGTAAATTTGGAATTTCACATTTGGGATTATAAAAAGCATATTTGGGATTATGAAAAGCAAATGTAGAAGCTTATGAAAAGACATATCATGCTGATTCCATTCAAGTTTATTCTATTAAAGCATCTCAGCATTTCCATGATTTGAGACAGATCTTGAGTTTAATATCATTAAGTGATTATTTACTTATAATAAATTTCAGAGGGTAGTACTATGTCTAGTTGGGATAGATTCTGTTTATTTTCTAATATTGAATACTTTAAAAACCAATTGATAGATATAAGAAAGAATATATTTCAGGGGAAATAATAAAAATGGTTATAAAAAAGACTGAGATTCTCCTAATAAGAGTTCTGTTTCATTCTTTGGTCATTAGGCTCTTGTAATCTCCATTTACTAGACAAGGAGTATGCACAAACATGAACTAAATTCTTTAAAATTTAAATGTACTATTTGGCTTCAACCTTCTTTCCTCTTTCTCTAAGAGAGTGAGAGACAGAGGCTGCTTCATGGGGGGAGAGACAGACAGACAGACAGACAGAGAGACAGAAACAGACACAGACAGAGGCGCAGACACAGACACAGATACAGACACAGACAGAGAGGGAGGGAGGGAAGGTGAGAGAAGGATAAAGGGAGAGAGACAGAGAGAGGGGGGAGGGAAAGAGGGATGGAGAGAGAGGGAAGGAGAGAAGGAGAAGGAGGGAGAGAGAAAAAGAGAGAGAGAAGGAAATAGGAAAAGAGGGAGGGAAGGCAGTAGAAAGGGAGGAAAGGAGGGAAGGAGGGAAAGAGGGAGGGAGAGAGATAGAGACATAGAGTTAGAGACATAGAGACTGATGCACAGAGACAGAGACCCAGAGAGAGACAAAGAGAGACTGAGACAGAGAGAAACACACAGATAGAGGGAGAGAGACAGAAATACAGAAACATAGAGGCAAGAGAGAGAGAGAGAGAAAAAGAGGCAGAGACAGACAGAGTGATAGAGACAGAGACAGGGAAAGAAAGAGAAGGAGGGAGGGAGGAAAGAAGGAAGGGAAGGAAAAAAGCAGAGAAAGACAAAAAGAGGCAATCTAACACTGAAAAACTCATCAGTACTTAAATCAGATATGGAACACTTTTCTGAAAGTTAAAAAAAAAGTGCTAATAAATATGAAAAAAAAGAATAAAAGTTAGTTCCCTATATTGTTATTCTCAATTGTCCACATTCTTTTGTTCTCTGCCAAAACTCTTGTTTATTGCTAAAAATTAGAGCCTCTGGGGGATTCCAAAAGCCTCAAAGATCCCTGCCTAGTGATGAGTTCATTTCATTCTTGCTGGGCTAAAGATGGTAAAGTGATGGGAAAGCATTATATGAAAAGTTTATTGAGTACTTAAATGATTATTAATATATATTAAACTATGTAAATCTTATTTATCTAGGCCTAGATGTCTCAAAGGGAAAGTGTAGGCATATGAGTGATAGGATCATTCAGCCTCCCAAAGAGGTTCCTTCTTTCTTTGATTTGCTCCATAGATTTGTGAATTTTGTGGTAGTTTTGGAATTGGAAAAACAGAGAGCAGCCTATGTATTGTGGCTGTGGAGGAAGCTAATCTTCTCCCCAAAATGGACATTTTCCTAACACTTGGTCTTTGCATTGTTCACATAAGAATTACAGAGTCAGACTATAGTTTCATCAAAATGATTTCAATCTAGTTAATGACATTCATATAGTTATTCATGAAATGAAACTGGCAGTTTTGGAAATGGCAGAGTTTTTATTTTCATCACTTAGCTCTAGTATGTAATAAACATAGGATTCTTAGTGAGTCTGGATTCTAGTCAAGTGAAACCATGAGAAAACACTTTGACAATGATAAGACTTTATTATTAGCCCTTTTCCTCTTTGTAACATCCCTGTAAAAACACATTAGTTATTGCTCATTTATGAACAACTATATGTCATTTTACTTATTCAAATCTTATCTGTTTGATATTCCTTTGTCCCCAGGGCCCAATGTTTTTTGGTTAAAGTAGGGACTTTCAACAACAAATAAGGAATCATGGTTCTATTATTTCTGGTGTTGTTAGTGATTGACTATGGTAGAATCAAACTATAAATATCAATCTGGAAGGATTCCACTCATACTTATAGTGGAGTATAATTCTAGAGGCAACATATTCTTGCCAATACCCTCAACTTACCTAGAAAATGGGAAAAAAATTCAAGTTATCCTACAGGTGACCTGGAAAATACACAGTTAGTCTTGGGTTAGACTAGTGCTGGCTAAGAGACACTAGTAAATCAACTAGTCTTAGTTTCTTTACTTCTTTATGCAATAGAATTACTATACAGGGCCTGAAAAAGTTCTTTGAGATACTCAGATGCAAGAAACTATGAAAAATTAAATATCAACATGTACTGTGTGCCTCATAGCTACACATTATGTTAATATCCCTTGGTGTTGGAAATTAATCTTTTCACTGGTCAGGCCTCCATGACAGTATTATAAATAATTCTATACTCCTATATGAAAAGGGATGTGGAGAAATTGGAGGAGGATCAAAGAAAAGCAATGAAAATAATGAACAGGTTAGAAAATAAGATCTTTAAGAAAATCGAGTCTTTAAAGGAAAGAAAAAGAGAATAAGGGTAATTTAGAATGGAAAAAAGAAGGCTAATGAGCAACTTAATTACTATCTTCAAATATGTAAAGTGTTATTATAAAAAGGAAATTTATCCAGTATTCTCTTCTCCAAAGAAGAAAGAACTGGAAGAAACAACTTTAATTGATTCTCAAACTCAATTGGTATGACAGTCTGAGCAATGGCCTAAGGCCAATCAAGACCCAAACAGTATGAATTGTCAGTAGCAACAGTATCTACAAATTATAGCCCCATTCTCTTAAAAGAATCACAGAATTTTAGAGCTATATGGGACTTCAATGATTATATGCTCTAATCTGTACCTTTCCCAAACAGGACTGAAATAAGTCTGACAAGTGGTCATCTAGTCTTTGTTTAGAGACCACCAGTGAAAGGGAGCCCACAATCTCTCCAAGAAACTCATTTTACTTACAGAAAGTTCTAATTTTTAGGAAGTATTTGCTAACAGCAAGTTTAAATTTGTCTCATTGCAACTTCAACTCCATTGTTCCAAGTTCTACTTTCTGAGGCCAAAGAGAATCAGAAGCATAGAAATAGAAATAGGAAAAGCACTGAGTGGGCTTTATCAGTTTCCCCATTTATAAAATGAGGAGAATGAATTAGATAAACTCTGAGGTCCTTTCTAGCTCTAAAGTGAATCAGTTCACTGCAGAGACTTTAAAGATTTCCCATATTCCATGTCTATAATTCCATGATACTAAATCTTAGTTCTTTCATTTAGCATTTTAAGCAATTGCATTTCTGAATTACTAACTACTATGTAGCCAACAAGAACATTTTGTTATAGTCTTATTATTTTGCACAGCAATATAACTAGCAATGATTCACTACTATCAAAGATACACAAAAAATATGAATTGTCAATTTTCAGAATCTAGAGAATAGTGAAAACAATTTTAATTACCTAATCACTATTTCATGTCATTTGTTCAGGTCGTAATACAGCAAAACATTGTAATAGGAAATAAGCTATGTTAGCATGATATAGTATGACAAATTTTTGCTAACATTTTTAGTTGGATTTTTTTTATTTCAGAGAAAAGAAAACTGCACATTACAAAAACAGGTGGTCTCTATGTTGCCTCTCAGGTCTAAAATGCTATCATTTCAATTCAAACCATAACAAAAGAGTCAACATGTGGACTGTCTCAAGGGTTAATGAAATAAGTTTCTCTTCACTGGAGGACTTCAAATAGAGTATAGATAATAATTTGACAGTTAATTAATAAAGGAGATTCTGGGTTCAGTAGGTTGGACCCTAGGGCATTTGAAGACTATTCTAATTCTGAGATCTAGTGATAAGCCAAAAAACAATTGAAGAGGTAGGATGTATAGTCTATTCTAATTCAGTATCTTTGGTGAGATTGATCTGCTTCTGCAGGTTCAGAGTTCCTTACGAAGTGAAGCAATTTCAAATGTCTATGTGATTTCTGTTAGGATGTTTTAGGCTGTATTTGTAGAGCCCCTAGTGATATCACTACAAATTCTAAGGATTATATAGAAAAGGGCTTTTTAATCTTTCTGTAAACCTCCTTTAGAAGTCTGGTGAAGTCTGTGGAGTCCTTTTAAATAAACAAAATAATTGCAAAGGAAATCAAATATATTGACACAATTATTGAAATGTTTTAAAATATGTTTCTAGACCACAGGCTAAGAAATATTGTTCTAATATATCCTCTACACAACAAAGGAATCTGATCTCAGGGAAGTCCATCTAAGAAGTTCCCAAACCTATTTTGGGCCTGACCCAAAAACTATACTGATTGTGTTGAGGGCTTGGAAAATACAGTCCAAGTTCTAAAACTATGGCATTTATGCATCTCAGCTTTGGTGTATTGTAGCATAATTGTGAGGCATCAATTCTTCATTGTATTTTTAATGAGATTCAGACTGCCCTGAAGAGAGAGCATCAGGAACCAAGATGCTTTCTAAAGGGTAGCTCAGAAAAATCTGTGGGATTATCCAGACTTTCTCTAAAAGAGAGAGGAAAAGGAAGGAGAAAGTTTCAGATCATGTCAGTGGGAGGAATAAGATAGAAAGATGGTTCAAGGTATGATTCCAGTGGGAGGAATAAGAAAATAGGATGGTTCAGCAATAGCCAGAACCCTGTCAGGAAAGTCTGCTGAAATGTGGTGAGATAATTTCAGTCTCCCCTGGAGGAAAAATAAGAAATGACATCTCATCTTATTCCTCTGTGGCCCTCAAAATGAAATGGAGACAGGACAGCTAGATGGTGCAGTGGATAGAGCACCAACCCTGAAGTCAGGAAGACCTGACTTCAAATGTCATCTCAGACACTTAACACTTCCTAGCTGTATGACCCTGGGCAAGTCACTTAACCCCAGTTGCCTCAGGAAACCCCCCCCAAAAAAAACAAACAAAAAAAATAAACAAACAAAAAAACCCCCAAAAAATGAAATGGAGAAATGAACATTTAAATAATAAGGGATTCAGGTTCCTTCTAGTCAACATTCTACATTACTGTAAATTAAGGTTATTGTAAATTACTGTGATAATTGTAAATACTATTACATTATTATTTTTAATAGCAAAAACACTTAAGATAGATGAGTATTTTTACTCCTATGGAATAAATTAATTATCCACCCATATTTTGTAGGATAAAATGGGAACATTTTGTGAAGTATTCAAGTGGTTCTAGTCATCCTGTTTTATATAGTAATGGACTAACATATTAGAAATAGCTGTGCTTTCAGGTTCCAATCCCAGCCACTGATCTGTTGCTTTCTCTCCAAAGGAACCATCATATACAATTGTTGACTGACCTATGTTGAACATCCTAGGACCGTAGAAAATATTATGGACATATAGGTCCAATCCCATTACTACAAGTATCACTATAACCAAAATTTATTTACAGCCAAAGATTCCACCCTGGCTACTTCTTTGTCATTTCTAGAAATGTGTGATTAATACAATTCTACAATAGGATTAGAATTTATTTAGCAATATTTGACTAAGTGAGTATTATTGTTTAACAGAGATTCCAAGGACATAACTTGTTAGGACATAGAATCCCAGAGTTGAAAGGAATGTCAAAGATTATCTAGTCTAATGTTAGATTGTCACCTTTCTTTTTTCATTTTAAACACAATGAAATTATTCTGACCTTCATCCATTCAATTAAGTTTCTATTATATGCCAGGTCACATGCTAGGCTCTCAAGTTACAAAGACAGAAAAAAAAAGTAGCCCTGCTCTCAAAGAGCTTATGTTCTATGTGGAGGAAGACATTATGCACATAGGATAATATAAAATAATTTCAAAGTAAATACAAGGAAATTTCATCTGAGAAAGTCTTTAGTAGCTGAAGATCAAGAATGATCTCATTTAGTATGTGGTATTTGGCTTGAACTTTGAAGGAAGTTAGGAATCCTAAGAGGTAAAACTGAGAAGAGAGTATTTTCCAGATCATAAGGGACAGCCTGTGCAAAGGTAGGAGGGTAGAATATTGTATAAAAGGAACAGCAAGTCATTCTTTAGGCTGAAATTCCAAAAGAATGATTTATTTCCTATCGACACCTTCTCAGAGTCTTTTTAAATACACGAACTAAAACATAAAGAAAAGTTATACTGAAATACAATTTTCAAAATAGTTGAAAAACAGAAAGATTTTTTCAATTTTTGAGTTCTACTATATATATATATATTTGAAAACAAGCAATCATCCAAATGATGAAAGGATCTATTTAGATTGATTTTAAATATGCCTATCTCACTGCATCTCAGAGTTATTGAATGGAAGTGATGCTTTCTCCATGGATCAGTCCAAAAGTTTGATGCATTTTTTTCTCCTAAGCTCTCTTTCCAGAAACACTTTGTCGCTCATACTTGGAATCCTTTTGGTCCTAAGCTGTATGCTGGTCACTGTCAACAACTTCAATTTGAGCTCAGAGCTTTAAAAGCTTCTCTTTTGCAAGCTAACTCCCTTTGACTTCCAGGTTAACTGCTATCTTTTTGGCTATAACTTAGGAACACATAAGGGTCATATGATATCTACAAAGAGCATGGAAAGGACAGAGGAGAAGAAGGCCATTGTTTATCACATCAATTTTCATTCCAGTTACTGCTCATAATCTCACATTTATAATCCTATGGGGCTTAATACAGCATTCATTACCTTAGATAGAGGAACATCTCTGATTGACAGAGAGTTATGGCATCAAAATTAATTTCTTCTCAGGACAAGACTCCTAATATATATTAGTAAAAGCTAGACTAGACTCTCTGTTTTTTGGTTTTGAATTAAGCAGGGTTCTGCAATAATCTAAGAACAGGATTTGCATCTAGTT
Organism: Myrmecobius fasciatus; assembly: GCA_023553655.1. NCBI lineage: Eukaryota > Metazoa > Chordata > Mammalia > Dasyuromorphia > Myrmecobiidae > Myrmecobius > Myrmecobius fasciatus. The sequence continues at coordinate 14,363 of JAJPUD010005200.1, forward strand.
AGGAAGCCAATGACTGTAAAACATGTACAAATAGAACAGCCCTTCTTAATGATGTAATTGCCTGTAAGACATGTTCAACTTATGTCTATAATGGGCATAGCTTACTTAGTGAATAACGAACACATGGCATGTCTGGAGGTTTTTTTACTGGGAAAATTGTAAAGTGCTTCTGGGACATTTATTCTCTCTGTCAGCAATGAGGGGGCAAGCTTTGTATTTGACCCTTTTTAATCAGGGGCCAATAACCTTAGAGAAGCATATCACAGCTCCATCAAATGGCCCGATTTCAACCTGAACTCCAGTCCCATGCCCTTCTGTTCTGTAACCATTCAACAGCTTTCTTTGCCTTTAAATATGTTTTGGAGATAATCTCTCTTGTTCAATGATATATGGAACTTTAAACAGCTGCTGAGAGTGATTAAATGTCACCACTTGGCTAAGGCTGTAAATCAAGCTCAGAAACCATTTATTTGAAGATACGTGAAAGTAGTAGAAGTTATTGCTATAATTCCAACAACAGCAACATCAGACAGGAAAATAAAAAGCCAATAAATTCTGTTCTGAAGGTTTTAAAGTGATGTGTTGTTTCTTTCCAATATTTTCTCCGCCAGCCTTCTCATATTGCTCCTCCCCTCATCACCACATATTTGTTTCCTCCTCTCTCACCTCTCAATATTTTTCTCAAGTCCAGTGGTTCCTTCTGTTTCCCAAGTCTCCTAGTTTCCTTTTGTGTCTCTTAAAGATTGGAAATTGCAGGGATCCCCATCAATTGGGAAGTGGCTGAACAAATTATGGTGTATTTTTATGCTTGGATATTACTGTGCTATAAGAAATAATGAGCTCAATGATCTTAGAAAGACATGGAAAGACTTCCATGAAATTATGAAGTGCTAAGAGAACATTGTGTACAGTAACAGGAATATTGTTTTAAGTGATTTTGAGAGACTGTTATTTTAACTATGATAAATACAAAAATTAAAAATAAAGAACATGAGACATGCTATCTACACCCAGAGAAAGAAATAATAAATAGAAAAATAGCCCATAATTCAGTTTTCTCTTATATTATGTTTTATGTAATTAGCCTTAAAAGGTAGTAAATCCAGGTAGGGCAGATGCCATATCTTATATTTCTTTGAAATTCCACATGGTAACTATTATGGTAACAGACCAGAACTCAACATTTGGGAGAAGCCCATTCAGACTTGCCACTAACACTGACTTCTCCTTATGTCCACCAAAAGCAACAAGAGGAATTAATATAGACCTATGACCTTTACTTTTCAGTTTTTAGAAAACAGTTGGATTTTTCTGGACCACAGCATCATTCAATGTTCATTAAATTGTTGTTGAGAAAGATAGATTTCAACTTGTTATAAGGAAGAACTTCTTAACAGAATTGTTTGTTCCCCTTCATTAGAAGTATCATTCCAGAAACTGGTTGGATATTTCTCAGGGATATTTTCTTTTCAGATATGACTTGGACTAGATAATCAGTAGGTACTTTCTGTCTCAGAAATTCTATGAAGCTAGGACTTTGGGTACTATAGAGGAAGAAGTTAAATTTTACTTTGAAGAATCTTCACTTCTCTTTGTTCAGTGTTGCTAAGATGCCTGGGGCTCCCCAAAAATAAAAGTTTGATTCCCAGAATGTCTGTCTTCTTTCCCTGTTTCTGACCTATATTTTGTTACCTGTAGTCCATCAGATATGTATAGGTTTAAGGAGGTGATAGTTTTCTCACTAGCCACTGATTACTAGTATATTTTGTGATTTGAGACAATGAATATTGTATTTTATACCAATAAATATTGTATTATAATATACATTTATTCAAATGTAGAATATTTCAGAATGACATTTGATTAGTGGAGTTGCTAAAAAACAAACAAAAAACCCAAACCTCATATCTCATTTATTTAACACTGTTGGGGCATAAAGTATTCTCAATATTTGAATTTCCTTTATAACTACAGCTAAAGTACAAGGAATTTTTGTTGTTATTGTTTTAACTCTGTTGGATAGAAATCTTGCTAAAAGGTATTAACTGAGGGAGAGTAGTGTCATAGTAGAAAAAGCTTGGAACTTACATTCAGGAAGATCAAGGTTCAAATCCTGTGTCAGGAGTTATTTACTAGCTATGTGATCCTGGAGAAGTAGTTTAACCTCATTTTCCTGCTTTGTAAATTGAGAGGACTGGACTTGATCATCTCTAAGATCCCTTCCAACTCTAAATCTATGGTCTTATGATCGATCATTTTCTCCAAATATGTCTGGTATATTTTTCTTTCTTAAACGTATTCTAAACATTTTGTGGTGACATTCATTACTGTGAGCATTGAAGAGTTCAAGTGGCAAGTGCTATTTGTCCCCACACTAAATGGTCCCAAACCACTATGTGTTTTTTCATTAAGATTTTGTATTTGTTTTAAGACTTTTTATAAGATTACTGCAACTAAGCTACTACTTTTTGCTATTACAGGCAAGCTAGCCTCTATCAGCTCATTAGAATTGCATTTGAAAATAGGAATCAATATGAGTCAAAAGTTGTAAATTCTACTTTGCATAAGTAATTCAAATAGATTCTAGGTCTTGAACATTATGATGATTTTAACTAATATGACAATTCAAAACTATAGCTCCTATTAAGGTAAGAGAGGTCACTCAGAACTTTGACATATTATTTATAATTGTCCATATGCAAATAAGCCAGGCCAAGTCAGCACTGAGATTTAAAAAATCTTAGATTATTAAAAGTAGAAGGAAACTCAGAGATCATGTAGTATAACCAAATGAGAAATTGTAAAATTGTTCAAGTTTGTTTTTGGTGTTTCCAGCCTCTCTTTATGTTCTATTCTTCTCAGCAGCATCCCTACCTTCTTCAATTGTTCAAAGTTGACCTTCTTTCCAATCCCCTTGCATTTGCAAAATAATAAAGAATTGGGTTTGCACATTGATGCAAACTCAGTGATGTACCATTTCCTCAGTTATTTGCTTTTTTAGATATTTTTATCTCTATTTATAGAATTTAATTCAACGTTATCTGAAATATTCTATTTATTATACCTTTTGAATTGAAGGCAATAGCCACGTATGGTAAAATTTGGGTAGGGAGTTAGGGAATAGGGGGCCTGAGGCCCTTTTCTGAATTCTCAAAATTATACTATAGTAAACCTGATTTTAAAAGCAAACATGCTACTTTACTTAAAGTCACTAGAAGTTGCCTTAACCAGCTCCCTTACATCTCCTTTAAAACAAATCTAAACTTTTTCAGAATAGCTAGGTGGTACAATGCTTAAAGCCCCAAGCCTGGAGTCAAGAGGACTCATCTTCTTGAATTCAAATCTGACCTGCTATGGGATCCTGGGCAAAGCACTTAATCTTGCTTGCTTCAGTTTCCTCATCTGTAAAATGAACTGGAAACTATCTGTGTGACTCTAGGTAAGTCACTTAACCCTGTTTTCTCAGTTTCCTCATCTGTAAAATGAGGTGGAGAAGGAAATGGAAAACCATTTCATTTTTTCAAATGGGGTCACAAAGAGTTGAACATGACTAAAAAAAAGACTAAATAGCAACAACATAACTTTCTCTTCTCATCCTTTTTTCCCAAGATTTTCAGATACATGAATTCAAAGTCAGTCTTAATATGTCATCTACATTCCTCTTTTTAAGTGTCCCTGGGGCTGGTTATCCCTTCTTTATCATTCACAGAATGATAAATCAAGTTTTCCTTCTGCATCCATGTCAGGGCAACTAAGATACAATGATTTTTAATTTTTTTAAATTAAATTTTAAATTTGTAGAGCACTTTTCATGCATTTATTTATTTGAGATTCATGATCCAGAATATCTCTTGCTCTGAAGTCCTTCAAGACCAAGAGTTAAAGAACAGTGACCAAGGGCATTTTGCTCAATGATTCTTCAGGTGCAGTAGGACAGAAAGCTGAGGGGAGACATGGGAGAGGCCTGATATGTGTATGTGTCCTGTACAGGAACCTCAACCCTGTGATAGGGGTGTGGATGGATCAGAGGCCAAGGAATCCCAGATGTTGGGGAATGAAACCCAGGACCTTTGTCTTTAACATGTGTGAATGTCAGTGTGATTTCGTGTATTTAGTAATGATGACAATTAAAGTGTACTTGGTATCAAGGAACCTTGTCCACATTGACAGTGATTATAGATATTTGAACACTAAAAAGTAAGAGAAAAAAAAAACTAAGAATTTGGTTTGGCTGTGTAAAAGTATTACTAATTACAGTACAGTCATTTATGTGAATCACATACTATTTATGCCTGATTACCATGTGGCACAATAACGATTATTTCTATCATTGGCTGCATGTCAGCATAACTTACTTTTAAATTTTGATTACAACAGTAAACCTGGAATACATGTATGCCATGTTTTTATAATTTGTTGTTCATGAAGCATGAATATCAGGTAACGTATACACACTTTTGTTCACAGCTTTTAAAAAACTTCAGAGGGAGCATTACTTAGATACTGTTTTTCCTTTTGTTCAGTTTTAGGTCCCCTCCCCCATAATCTATCTTCACACCATCTTCTTTCTAGATGGTTGACATGGCCAGATCAATGAGATTTTACTATTTCATTAGAAAATCCATAGAAATCTAAATAGCACTTGTCCAAAAGGGATTAGTTCCAGGCACTAACATGCTAGGAACTGAGAGAAGAGAAAGAACATTTCTTCCTCAATAAAGTGAGCATCCATGCTTTTTCCCAAAGGTGATCACAGTGACTTTGCCTCCCAGTCTTCTGGAGGTGTTGGGAATTATCTTTTCATGAGACTTTCTGAAGGGACAAGCCACCTTATTCCTAGTAATGGAATCATCTTGTGTTGTGGTGGCAATTCCCCACACTATCTTCTGAACAGTTTTCTCTCTTCTCCCAAATAAATTTGCCCTTTGTGGGTGCTTTCTAATGCCTACAATTTTAGTATTCCATTTTGCTTAGTAATTTCAGTTATGTCTGACTGTGGTCTCATTTGCAGTTTTCTTGGCAAAAATACTGGAATTTGCCATTTCCTTCTCAAAATCATTATACAGATGAGAAAACTGAGGCAAAAGGATAAAGTGGCTTGTGCAGAGTTAAATAACTAGTAAGTATTTCAATCAGATTTGAATTCATCTATAGACTTGTTGCTCTATCTACTGTGACTTATACTGCTAGCTAAAATTCAGGCACAATACTGTCATGAGCAGGAGTGTTTAAGGAATCATTTTGAATATAGTTGTAAGAGTATAGACACTCAGAAGAATTCAATTTTTATTGCTCTTGTCCAAATGGTTTCTTCTATAAAATGAGGTTTCACTAGATGATCTCTTCCATTCTATGCTTCTGTGATTTAATTTCACAGTGGTTGGCAAATAATTATTTTCTACATCTATGGATTCTGTTCTTATATGTATTTGTAAATTATCAAACTATCAGGAGCTTAACAATTTACCTTAGCTCATCAAGGAATCAAGGCAGGTCACATTGAGATAGGACACATGGATTGCAACAATAACGTACAGTTGCTACTGCCTTTGTAAGTCCCCGAATCTAGTATGATGACTGCTTGGGACATAGATGTTTAATAACTATATATTCTTTGACTCATTGATTCCTTGGATGCAGAACAGGAAGCTCTCTGAGGATATGACAGAATTTGGTGGTGTTCAGTCATGTTTGATTCTTTGTAACTCTATTTGGGATTTTCTTGGTGAAGGTACTGGATGAGTTTGCCATTTTCTTCTCAGCTCATTTTATAGATGAGGAAATAGACAAATAGGGTTAAATGACTTGTCTTGAGTCATTCAGCTCATCGTACAACTCGTTTTAGATTTGAACTTGGAAACAAGTATCTGACTACAGGCACAGTGCTCTGTCCATGGCGCTATCTAGCTGTCCCCTGACAGAATTAATTTTTTTATTTAAGTTTTTAACAAGTAATTAACAAATACAAACACTTCAGTATAGAAAGAAGCAAAAAAAAATTAATGAAACCTCTCCCCCATTCTCTCTCTTTTTTTCTTTCTTTCCTCCCTCCCCTTCCTTTCTTCTTTCCTCCTTTTCTTTTTCCTTCTCCCCTTTTTCCTTCTTCCCTCTCTCCTTCCTTTGTTTCATATTTATCACTTCCCATGATCTTGATTCTCCCTCATCCCCACACAATGTGTACACCTACAGTCTTCAACCAGAAACCATCTTTTGTTAAAAAAATAATATCTATCCAAGGAAAACATAGCAACATATTGGCCATATTTGAAAATGCTGATCTCATTGATTTATTAATCTTTCCCCTTGACTATATAGTCTTTGCAGCAAATTCTCCAATATAGAAGAAGCAGAAAAGTGCCACAATAGCTAGGTTTCTAGGAGAATCCAATTCAAACATTTTCTTTATGGACTCAATGGTCATTGATTTCCAATTAGTACTGGTTATTCTTGTCCTTCATCAGCAAAGTGAACACTAGTTCTATTTAGGAAAAAAAAAACAAAAAATCTTAATGTTGCAAAGAATGTGAGAAGTTAGCTAGACCAAGTTCTTCATTTTATAAATGAAGAAACAGGCTTGTTTCTGGCCTTTCTTTCCATCTGAGTTTCTAAACACAACATTTAATCTGTCTCTAAAAGTATTTTAAAATAGATGAATCAGAAAGAATACACATAATGATAGGAAAAGAAACAGGGGTTGTTTAGTCTATAGAAAAAAAAACTGGGGCTGGGTAGGAGTGAAAGGGTGATAGTTACTGTTTTTCATTTGTAGAGTCATATGGAAGAAGGGCAGGTAGGTCATGAAGCAAATAAAATGATGGCCCTGAGTTCAAATACAGTCTCAAACATTTGCTAGTTGTGTGACTCTGGGCAACTCATCTATAAAATAAGCTAGAAAAGGAAATGGCATACCACTTCACTATTGTTGCCAAGAAAAACTCAGATGGAGTCTTGAAGAGTCAGACTCTTGAAGAGTCTAGGTAAATCAGAGGAAAGAGTGCTGGATTTGGAATTAGAGGGTGTGGGTTCAAATTCAGTTTCTTTTCTTTTTTTTTTTTCTTTTTTTGCTTTTTGCTGAGGCAATTGGGGTTAAGTGACTTGCCTAGGGTCACACAGCTAGAACGTATTAAGTGTCTGAGGACAGATTTGAACTCAGGTCTTCCTGACTTCAGGGCTGGTACTCTATCCACTGTGCCATCTAGCTGCCCCCCAAATTCAGTTTCTATGACTTACTATCCATGTGTTCTTAGGAAAGTCACAATCTCTTTTGGCCTATTTCCTTATCCATAAAATGGGGGACTTGGAATAGATTGCTTCTTAGGTCTCTCTCATCTCCAAATCTGTGATCTATGATTATATAAGCAAAACATTTTAAATTAGAACTGACCAAAAGTGCATTGGAATGTAATAGAAGACAGCAGATTCCCATTCACTCCTGGCCATCTCACAAAAATTGGATCATTTCTTATAGAGGAGTTGGAGTGGAAATTTTCAGTCACGTATGAGTTGAATTTGATGGTGACCAAGGTGTCTTCCAACATGAGGATACCTGATTCTATGTGACTAAATACATACACACAAACATATATTATATACATATGTAGATATACATATATGTATGTGTGTGTGTGTGTGTAGATTTGTTGAAATGTGCAAAACAGGAAAAAAAAGAATCCAGCTATAATGTGAGAGAAGTTCTAAGGTTTGTTTGTTTGTTATTTTTAAAAAAGAGTGCTTCTGTTTATTATACAAAGTTTCATCTCAAAATAAGTAGACTGCTTTGAAATCCTGACATTTCAAGATCAAGAGTAGTAAATTAAGTGTGAAATTTTATTTTAGATTTTGGGCACAATCACTATTCTAATTGTCACTGTAACATAGCATTATCTCAGCACTTATGCTCAGTAGTTCTAACTCTAAGCAATTTAGTAATAGGCAGGTTGTTGTTTAATCATTTTTCATTTATGTCTGACTCTTCTTGACCCCTTTTGGAATATTCTTGGCTTACCATTTCCTTCTTTAGTTCATTTTACAGATGAGAAACTGAGGCAAACAGAATTAAGTGACATAACCAGAAAACATAGCTAAGTAAACATCTGAGGTCAGATTTGAATTCAGGTCTTTTTGACTCCAGACAAATTGCTTTATCCATTGCATCACCTAGCTGGGCAGAGCAATGAATAAAAAAAGGTCACCTGACTTCGATTCCCAATTTCACTTGTGATTATTGGATCTTAAGTAATTGGGAGCAATTCTGCCTATTTGTTACCTGTATTTTAGATGGAATATTTCTGCCTCTGAAACCTATGACTAGAGAGCCTTGTATTTATATCAGGACTTTCACCAAATTTTAGCACCTAGTCAGCATTCAACATTACTTAAGAAAATAAAATATATTAATAACAAGGACCTAAATTTTTAAAAAGTTTTAAGCTGAAATGTGCTAAAGCCAGCTTAATATTCCCAGTGTGAGCATGTACCATAGGAAATAGGTAAAGGCTACACACCAGAGATTGATTTCTTTTTTTGTTGACAGTTAGACTTAAGAAAATGATGGGGAAAGCATGTGAATAATTCAGATTAAACATAAAAGTATGCCAGAAATACTTTTTTTTAAAGAAAGTCTATTGTTAAACATTTAACAGGACACTCTTGGTTTTAAAGTTTATGAAGTAGATTTTCTCACAGCTTCGAGAGGTCAGTAGTACAAGTGTTATTATTTCCATTTTATAGGATGAGAAAATCAAACTCAGACATGAAGAGATTTGCCACAGCTCACACAACTGGAATGCCTCAGAACTATTGTTCAAACTGAAGACCTAAGACCACCGTGTTTATTTCAAGGCCTATCAAGCTTACTTCATTTAGGTATTAAATCAACAGGCATTTTAGTGGGACTTACCTTATGCCTTGACAGAGATAAGGCACTAATGGGGTTTCAGAAGGATAAAGTGAGATATATGGCCTCAAGGAGTTTACAATCCAGTGAGAAAGACGAGCTTTTAATATATGAAACAAAGAATAACACAAAGCAACAGTGCCATAATATGCATGGGTCCAATAGGGTTTTCCCTAGGGTGTGAACATGTGGGGGCATGCTTCTTCCATGCAATGATTACAATCATTGCATCCCATAACAGGGACTTTCATTAATGTATGGCATATCCCCCTCTCCAGAGTTCCAATACCAAACAGCTTCTTTCCTGAGCCCTGCCTCCTTTGATGATCACCCCCATCTCCCAGTGAAAAATTGAGCAAAGCTATAGAGAGAGGAAAGAAACAACAATAGCATGTAAAAAGCAATAGCAAACAACAACAATAGCCTGTAAAAAGACCCTTAAAGAGACCAGCTTTATGCTATTTATATATCACATTTCTGTTTTTTACTTTAACCTCACAATGCACTAGTTATGGTAAGACTTCTATTTTCCCATATAACTTTCTAGCTAGTACCTATGAACTACTACATGAATCATTCCTCCTGTCTAGAATTGCTTTCATTTTTATCATTTAAAATATTCTTGAATTCTTCTCCAATTCATCTTACTTAGCTCTAGTCATGCAATCACTCCTGGATTCTCCTTGCAAGTATAAATGACTTTCCTTGGTTATATGGAGTTTCATATGTCAATATAAACATTTTCTCACTAATATAGCTGGACCTCTCTCCACCAGTCCCCCTTGAAATTCATATGCTTTCCCATTTTATGGGATTATGATTCAAATCCTCTCATAAATTCTCAACAGAGAAGTTTCCAAGTACAAACTTTCCTCGGGGTCTTTTAATATTTTACTAATACCCAGGGTACCCTTATTGTCATTTCACAATAACTCCTGGCCTTTTTTTCTTTTAAAAATGTATTCTGTTTTTAATTTATAAAATAAAACAAACATTTTAATATAGTATAACATAACAGGATAATAAAAAAGATGATTGCATACAAAACCACAAATTTTTATGCACAATTTGCTATTCCTTTTAAATATATAATAAAACTATCATGCACATTTTTTTATTCTGTCCCTCCTTACCTAGAGATGGCTATCAATAGACAAATACACACACATATACATACATACATGTATACATACACATATATACATATATATGTAAAACTATTCTCTATGTAATAGTCCTTTATGTGGATGCAGATAGCATCTTCATATGTCCTTGATTTTAATGTGTATATTTGTAGTAGTCCTATTGTAAACCTTTTTTAACCATACCTTTCCTTAATGGTATAAGGCAGCTAGATGGCACTTTAGATAGAGCACTGAACCTGGAGTCTTGAAGATCAGAGTTAAAATCTAGTCCCAGACACTTTACTAGCTGTTACCCTAGGCAAGTCCCTTAAGACTGCCTCAGTCTCCTCATTTGTAAAATGAGGATGATAATAGTATTTACATCTAGGATTTTTATGAAGATAAAATGAGGTAATATCTACAAAATGTTTTGCAAACCTTAGAACTATGGAAAACCAGCTTCGATGATAATGATGACATCATGTACATTTACATGCTTCTGTTATTTGTGTTTTAATGTTTAATTTCTCTTTTCCCAGAAAGTTGTAAAATTCTTGGTAGCAGACTGTGCCTCTAGTCCCTTATTAACCCCCTACAGTTCTTATAAGTGTATTCTATTCACAGAAGACATTTGACAAATTATTAACTGATTGACTAATTCAGAAAGATATGATGAAGATAATTAATGTAATGAAATGTCAAATTAGGATGTTCTCTACACAATGTTCTCAGGCTTTGGTAAAAGGCATACCAGGTTGGAGACAGAATTATGTTTCCATTAGCAATAATTATAATGATATTGGGTGCCCCAGAGGCCTTGGGAGGAGGTCTACATTTTGAGATTTTGCTCTTATTTTCTTTGTCATTCTTCATGAGTTTAAAAAAAAACCCTCAATAGTTTTTTTTTAACCATATTAAAAATAACCAGAATTAGTTCTTTATATTATAAAATTACATCGGAACTGTTGTCATGGTGTAAATTTACCAAGGAAGTAACTTTTGTTAAGTATTTCAAGGATGAGTGAGAGAGTGCACTGAAGAACAAAATATCCTTTATTATGTATATCATACATATCTGAAATGTAGGTGAGAATTTGAAAGTGTAATAAGGTCTTTACAAATCCTGTGAAAATAGGGTAACATTTTAGCACTGAGCAATTACAATCGGAAAGGCCCTTTATCCCAATCCAATCATCTAATACTGACAATGCCAGCTACTCTCAAAGTAATCGAAATGGAGAATGCTGATCAGTACGCAAATAACTAGTTGCTGTGAGGGAAAAAAATCAATTGGAAATCATCTTGGGAGCGATTTAAAATAATCAAAATCTTCAAAGATGACAAAATGGAAATTATAAGGCAGAATGCTAGAAACTTAATTTTCTATACTGCCCTCTAGTTGATTTACAAATAGATTTAGCAAGTATTTTAAATGGTGTGTATGTGTGGATATATGCGGGTGTGCATATGAGAGAGAGAGACAGAGAGACAGAGACAGAGAAACAGAGAGAAAGAGGCAGACAGAGAGACAGAGACAGAGAGACAGAGACAGAGAAGAAGGGAGAGGGAGGGAGGGAGATATGAAAATGAATAAAAGAAGGAGGAAAAGGAGGAAGGAGGGAAGGAAGGAAGGATAGAAGAAGGGAGAGAGATGTCTGGAGGAATTGGCTAACTGAACACTGGTGATGCAAAACTGGGAATTATAAGAAAAACAGGAGCTATATATATGAATCTAGGAGTTAACTGTATATAGAAGATAACTGAATTAATTGTAAATTGTTAAGATTCTCAAGAGATGTGTTGACAAAAAGAAGAAGACCCAGTACAAAGCCTTAGGACAAAAAGAGGCAGTGAAAGAGACAAAGAAAGAATAATTATATATATATATATATATATATATATATATATATAGAGAGAGAGAGAGAGAGAGAGAGAGAGAGAGAGAGAGAGAGAGAGAGAGAGAGAGAAGGGTAACAAAGAAAGAAAAATATCTCAGAATCCCAAGAAGTTTGGAAAATCTAGGAGGAGGGAATGTTGACAAAATCAAAAACTTCAAAGAGATAATGCAGAATAAAGGCTGAAAAAATATTGTATTTAATGTCTAAGAGATCTATGCCAAGTCAAGAGAGGATTTTCAGTTAAGTAGTAGGAACAAAAGGAAGACCATTTGGGGCAGGTAGGTGGCACAGTAGATAGAGTACCAGCCCTGAAGTCAGAAGGACCTGAGTTCAAATGTGACTTCAGACACTTAACACTTCCTTGCAATTCACTTGACCCCAATTGCCTCAGGGGGAAAAAAAGACCAGTTTCAAAGAATTGAGAAGTGAATTGAAGACATAAACTACTCTTTTTAGGTGGTGGTAGTTTGTCCTTCATTCTCAAAGATGATATCAGGGAGGTGAAAGTAGATTGAAGTGTAAAATCATCAGCCTCATTTTCTCCTTCAGAACTGTCTTGGTTCAGGGACCAAATATAGTTCAGGATGGTTGAAGATGGCCCTGTATTCAGTGGGAGACCTTGCTTGGTTGTGAAAGGAAAAAAAAACGATATAGGACAAAAGTTTGAAGGGAGGATAGGGTTAAGTGAATGATAGGATGCACTGAAGGACAAAATATCCTGTAAAAGGAAATGAAAATTCTTTAAGGATGGGGGTGATCAAGAATATTTGTAAGAGAAATTGGAGGAAGTGGACAGAAAGAATAAGGCAAAGGAGAAAGGGAGAGAAAAAGAGAGGAAGAGGGAGAGAGGAAAAGGGGGAACGAGAGAGGAGGGGGAGATGGAGAGACAGACAGAGAGAGAGAGGGAGTGGGAAGGAGGTAGGGAGAAAAGAGGGAAGGAAAAAGCTTTCAGAGAAGAAAGAAAGAAAAAATGGGACAAGGATACATTTAGAGAGTTGGTTTTGACAAGAAGAAAAGGACCACCCTTTAAAGGTTGGAGCAAAGAAATTGGGAAACAGTTGATAGAGAGTTAGGAAACCTAGGTAGAGGGGAGAGACCTAGTTCAGAAAAATTTCAAACATCCTACTTCCAACTTGCTACCTGTTGATTTAGCAAGTCATTTTACTCTTAGATCTCACTTTGTTCATTAGTACATTGAGGTTATTAGATTAGATTACCACTAAGATCCCTTCTAGCTACATATTGTTATGATCCTATGTTCATTCTGGACCCATTTGTATATACTAATATATACTTCTTTAATACATTGTATCTTCAGAGTATAAAGGCAATTGAGGAGCTTTTCGTTTCTAAATAGATGATGGAGTAGTGGATTGAGGAAATTACTTGATATGTTTTGTTTTTTAGGAATGTTTCATAACCATACTTTTATTTATAGTTGGATTTTATGAATAATCATATACAGTACTAGTATTCATTATGAAATGTTCTCTCCCATCAAAATTACAATTTTAACAATGTAATATATTGTCATATCTTCAAGTCTTTTGTTGTTCACAAACATCACATCATCTTTTAAAATGGCATTCATTTTATTCCTCCTCTTAAATTATGCTTTGTAAAATTTAAAATTATTTTTTCTTCCAGAAAACAAAATATCAAATTAATATCATTCAGAAATTTTCACATTTAAAATTCCCACAATGGATCATACAAGTAACTTCACTTTGATTTAAAAAAAAAAGGATCCATGAGAAAGTTTTCTTTTTTTTAACAAATTAACATCAAATTTAGCATTGAAACATAGACTTTATCAAAAGTTTAGAGCAGATTAAAGACAGATGGGACCCTGGAGCCACACAATTATAAGCACCTGTTCATTTAGATTTTTTTCTGCCAGCCATACCAGGGATGTTACTGGAAAATAGAAAGCCTGTGCATATAAGGATTAATCTTCCAGGAAGGACCAAATGGAAAAACAAATACCACTAGGTGGATATATTACAAAGCAGGTCATTTAATTTTTGATTAGCTGTAGGTATTAGGAAATTTGTCCTGCCCAAATCTGCCTCATCTGTCAACATTATTCCCACACATTGTTGTCTTATATGACATGATAGCCATTCAACTATATAAAGATGGTTATTGTGAACCACTTGAGTTTTTTCTCCTTCAGGCTGAATATATTTAGTTCCTTGAATGACAGGATCTTCTGTTCTTTAACCTGCCTGGTTACCTTACTTTTAAATAGTTTTCCCCTATGTGCTACAAAGCATTCTCTTCTCTATTTCTACTACTACTACCTTAGGATAGTTTCTCCCATTACACTCTCTCCTGGGTAATTACAATGACCTTCCAGAACTTCATTTTCTTCTTC
>JAJPUD010005200.1:29057-51557 GCA_023553655.1 Myrmecobius fasciatus
TCTCCTGGGTAATTACAATGACCTTCCAGAACTTCATTTTCTTCTTCCTCCAATATTTCCTTTATTCTATCAATATAATAATCTTCCTCATTTGTAGAACTAGAAAAATCTGAATTGAAAGAACTCTCAAAGGTCATCTAATCTAATCTGCTAAAGAATCTGCATTGTATCCTCCCTAACAAATGGTCAATCAACCTCTGCTTGAAGGTACTTAGTGGTTCATAGCTGGGAAGCTTACTGCTTTAGTCCATTCTACTTCTGAATTGCTATTAGGAAATTTTTCCTCAAATGAAGCCAAAATTGGTGTCTACCTTAAGAACCCTTCAAATACTTGAAGAAAACGCTAATGTTCCTTCATAAACTATGTAGGATACTTTCTCTTCACATTTTTAACCAAAATATCAGTAATAGGATATTTGTATGAGAAATGCAGAGAAAAAGAACCTAGATGTGAAATTCACAGTTCTAAGAGGATCTGAGAACAGCAACACTTCAGATAAAATACATAAAGTAGTTATTTTGTTTTTTTCTTTTTTTTGATAGATGCCTGTTGTTAATTGACTTGAAAAGAAACAGTCTGTCAGCTAACTTTATTAAACACCTACTGTGTGAAGCATTGGGGATACAAAGATAGGCAAAAAAACAGTCCCTGATTCAAAAAGCTCACAGTGTAATAAGGCAGAAATTTCTGGGAGGCTGAAAGAAAGTAGCTAAACCTTTGATACAATAATTATTTGTAGATACAACCCACATACATAAAAACTCTTGGTGTAGGTGAGTATACTCCGTAAATTTTCAAGAGTGTAAAGGAATTCTGAGATCACAAAAATGTTGAGAATTACTGATTTAATGGAAGAAGGTGGCTACTCAGAGAGTCAAGTCTGATAGAGGAAAACTGCAAAAATATGATTTCCTTCAGCTTCTTTATTGGCTGTTCCCATTTCTGGAACCATATCTTTCTAGTTATCTTGAGGGTAGGAAAAAAGCTAAATGTATCAAAATCCACATTTCTCTTTGACTATCCCCATACACATTGGTCTGGTATACTTGAGATACAAATTTATGTATCAGAAAGACCCAGAGTCTGGTCCATCTCCTTCCAAGAGGAACAAGAAAAGGACTGTGCTATAGTGCTTGTTCCTTCTTTCTTCTATCTCTATCTCTATCTTTGACTAAAGAATATTTATCTTCCCCCTTAAATATTGCTGATCTAAGAGTATAATTTGTAGGGATTTCAAACCAAAGAACTTCCCTTGTAGTTCTTGAGGAAGAAGATAGCTCTATAGTTTACATTTGCTAGGTTTCTGCCCAATACATGGTATCCAAATACCAAAACTAAAAGCAGAAAGTGAAGAAATCCATTTATCCATGGAAAACAGCAAACAGAATTTAGAGAAGTTATACAAATTGGATTGAACCAGAAAACACACAAAAATGAACAAACTCTTAGGTGAGAGCAAAATAAGTTATCAGAGAAGGGGAGAAAGAGAAAGGGAAACTCTTTGAAATTTCTAGGCAAGCAAGCTGAAAATCAAAGACATATTAAAGAGTTAACTTTCCCCACATACCTAAAGCTTCCAAAGTCTTTTTATACATCTTTCGTGAAGAGTTTGTAGAACCACAAGTCTTTCTCCTCCATAAAATTTTAATATAAACTCTATCCCTTCCACAATTTCTCTGGAACTTAGCATTTTCTCCACAAATTCTGAGTCAGATTTTCTACACAAATTCTGAGTCGAATTTCTATTTACACAGTATATAAAACACTAGAGACTTAGTTGGAGAACTAGGTTAGAGTCACAAATATTAGCCACTATTAGAAAAATCTAAAATTCATAGGACAATTTTGAAAATTTCCAAAACTTAAAAAAAATACTAAGACACACACTTTCTCCCCAGATCTCAAAATATTGATGTATTTCATGGGAACAGGATTGATATATGTATATATATCCACATAAAATGTAAATATGTGTGTATGTATGTATGTGTATATGCTTGTATGTATGTATGTGTGTATATACACAGAGACAGAAAGAGATTGCAAATTTTCTAATTTTGTGGATACTTCTGGAATTTCTTGGTAAACAGAGAGAACCATTTATTTTTGCCAAGTTTGATTATAATAAGTTGTAGCAAATATGAAATTTAGAGGCAAACTCAAGCTTTTCAGAATTTTAGTTGTTTAGTTTGCCAAAATTCCCTTTCCTTTATTAGTGGTGCCTTCACTAGCAGAGAATCATTTCTCCTACTTTTCTGAAATGACTGGTGAAAAGTGAGAATTATTTTCTCACAGTTGCTGGATCCTGAAAACACTTAACTGCTGTGGAGGCTTGCATGTTCTCTGTGGGAAAGAAAGCATGTAAACGGAAGAGAAGGGACACAGAAAAGAATGGAAAAAGATAAAGCACAGCAGAAAGGGTGTGTGTGGGGGATTCAAGAGGAATGAAAATCAATGCACAAAGAGATGAGAATGAGGAGGAAGAAGTGCATTGGAAATCAATTCAGAGGTGGGGAAGATATAGAAGGGCTCATAGGAGAAGGAATCAAAACTCACAAAAATCAAAATCCATATAATGACACAAAGGCAGGAATTACTAAGATCAAATGTCAGAATAAGGGTTAAAAATGAAAGTGACCTACCTGTAATAAAAACTTCTTTACTATTTAATACCAATGAAATGTGGCCTAATAGAGCAGTTGAGAAAGCCCAAAGCTGGTTTAATTCCTGCTTCCCACACTAATGTTAATGTTTGAACCTGAGCACATCAAAGAAGTTTTTCATAATCCTTTTTCTTATCTGTAAATCAGAATGAAAATGCTGAGCAAATCTGAGACCACTGACTAGAACAACCAACAAAAATGGTCATAAAAAAATACAGATTGATGAGTTATCTGATTGAAAAAATAAATATTTCAAAGATCCATGATTTCATTGGTGTAGATATTTCTTCCAGTTCACAACTGTTCCTTACTTTGGTCTTCTTGAGTTACTATGATCAAAAAATATTCGTTATCTGAGAAGACAAGCCTTTCATAATATGTGTCTCTTCACTCAGTTTGGTTAGTTCTAGGCTCATAGATTTAGAGCTAAAATAAACCTTGGACCAATTATTTCATTTTGTAGATGAAGAAAATACAAAAAAGGAAATAAAGGGACATGCTTGAAAACACACAGGCAGTATGCAACAGTACTGAGATTTTAATTCAGATTTGTGCCTTGAGGTTCAGTGTTTTAGCCATTGTACTACACTAGTCCTTAGATGACAGATACAGCCTGTCATTGGCTTTGAATCTGAATCTTTTAAACATTGGTATGACCTACCAACACTCATACATCATTGGCTAGCCTTTGAGAACCCAGATTCACCTAGATTCCACAGTGAAACTTTGGAAAACTTCTCTCCCAGCCTTTCATCATCTTTCATGATGTCATTTTTCCCCCAATGAATGGCCTGGATGTTTTTCCCCAGAGCACAAATTTGACAAAACTTCCAAGGAAGAAAATAGGCTGAGTAGACAGGAACCAATCTTCCTGTGAGGATCAGATAGGAAAAAGAGCTAACACCAGGTGCAGCTACATATTTAAGACCTTAATTTTTTTTTTCCTTCTTCTGGTAATAGGTCTCCAAATTAGAGATTGGCTTGTATTGTCTCCCATGTCCTATCTCTTTCTGTTCTCTGTATTTTCTGATGGGGTTACTTAACTCTTACTTTCTGTGCTTATAATCTATGTTTTTGCAACAGGCATGGCAATCTGACTGATTTTCTAGGTTTAATTTACTCTGAATCAATTCAATTCAGTTCCACAAAAATGACTCCCGATTCATCATCTATTTTTGGAAGTTGTAATTGATTTCTGTGCTGATCATGGTTCTTAGACCTTTCACAGTTGTTTTTCTCTATGTTTCTCTTGTTGTTACAAGAAAAAAGTATTGCTTCAAAGCTTTTTGTACCTATGGGCTCCTTTCATTTATCTTTGATTTCTTTATAACACAAACCCAGGAATGGTATCACTGTGAATAGCTTAAATTTTTGAGAACTGTTTTATTTCCTTAATTATTTTAGCAGTTGTAGGCTAACATTGTTAGGAAGGAAAATGGGATTCATTTTGTATATTGGTCTTAAAGGACAGTGGGCACATAGTCTATAGTAAATCTAACACACAGGGTTCAACTTTAAGAATAGATTTCTTGAAAAATAATGCTGTTTTGTAGTTTCAAAATAGGGGAGCAGGGATAGCATGGAGGTAATTAATGTAATTCCAGGCTTCTCTTTGTACTGGTATATTGTACTGTATACTGTAATAGTATATTGCTAATTTATCATTTCTACCTCAAACAATGTTTATTACCAAAAAAATTGAGCAGAAATATTTTTTGAATGATTGATGTTTGCATTGCACAATTAAGAATGGTCCTGGTAAAGATGATCCTTCTGTGACAGCTTTCTCTGCTATTATAATCTGTGATAGCTGAGATTTGGAAATAATGTGTTTCTTGGGGCAGGATGAATGCTAAGGTTGATGATGCTAGTTTGCCTTCCAGCATAAAAATGGAAATTACTGTTCTAATAAATAGCATTTAACATTTGAAAGAAGACTAAGTATTTCACCTAATTAGATCCCAGAGTATTTATCAAATGCAAAATGTATCTCCAAGTGCCTTATTTCTCTCAGTTCATTATTTCAGAAAATTAGCAATTGGAAGACAATTGTCTCAGAAATATTTTTTTTTTAAAACAAATGCTCCCTTCCACTTTTGTCCCCTCCTTCTAATTTCCTGACGTCCTCCTTAAATTATTCCTCAAAAGTCAATAATTTGAAAGATGGATATTTTCCTTTAAATCATAAAATGTAAGAGTTTAAAAGACCTTAAAGATCAGCTAATAAAGGATCGTCATTATTGCTGAACTAGAACAGTATTGATGACTACTCAGGAAGACCATGGGTCTCTAAACTTTGTCAATTGTATACTCATCAATAAAGTATTTTTTGTATCCTCCATATATTTATATTTATAAATTATAAACACATGCCATTATGCCATTATGAACATTATTAAATGTACACAACAGACATTAAAAAGAATGACAAAGATGAAAAATATTTAAAAGATTTTGTTTATTAGAGGTACAAAATTCTTGTTGCTTTCACTAAAATATCATTAGTAATATTTTAAATGAAAACAATGTTATTGAATATAACTTATTCTTTTTAAAAAATCTGTTTCATGGAGTTTAGGCTAGATGTGTTAATAATTGCAAGTGATTATTTCTTGTTACTTTGAACAATATAGCTAGC
Source organism: Myrmecobius fasciatus (assembly GCA_023553655.1). NCBI lineage: Eukaryota > Metazoa > Chordata > Mammalia > Dasyuromorphia > Myrmecobiidae > Myrmecobius > Myrmecobius fasciatus. The sequence goes on from JAJPUD010005200.1 coordinate 34,360, forward strand.
CAAGAATGTGAATTTCTTTTTTTAATCAAAAGATACACAATATATGTCATGTTTCCTTAGACCATATATAGTACAAAACTATAAGCAAAATTAATTATATTTGATTTCAGCTTTAAAGAAAATCTTCAGTATAAAACCATTTATCTTTATTTATAAGTTCTGATCATTATCTTACCTTAAATTCCTCTTCATATTTAAATCCCTGAATTGTGTTTTTAGAAACCTTATGAAAACAAGGAAAAATATTAGGCTAGACTGTGGAGTTAAAGGAAAAAAGCTATAGTAAAGATTCTTGCAAACCTATAAAGATTTACCAAGGACTGATTTTTATGGACTGACAGCTGGAGAACATTGAAAGTAGTGAGATTTTGACATATTTTAATTACATCATGCCACCTCCCAGAAGCTCTGACCTCCTACTCCAGACCTTTTTCAATGACACCCCATTGCCTTAGGTGTCTTATTTCCTCTTTAAAAATTTCTTTATCCCTCCTTTGTATGCCCATGTTTGCATTTTTTGTTCCTCAAGCATCTTTCTCTTTTTCTTCCTTTTTTCATCATCTTCCCTCTTTTCTGCCCTCCTTCCCTTCCCTTTTCTTTCTGCAAATACTCCCCTTCCACATGTACCATACTGGGTTAAAAGATGTGATTCATTTTCCTTTTGCCTAATGTACTTTCATCTTGGATCCCTTGATTTTACTGCCAATTATTTTGCCTTTTAAATTTCTTGCATTTATCCATGGCTTCTTTTATTTATTTGATAATAATAATAATAGCTAACATATAGCATTCACTATATGTTATGCAGACACTGTGCTAAGTGCTTATGGATATTATCACATTTGTGCCTTACAAACACCTTGGATGATAAGTGCTGTTATTGTGCCTATTTTATAGATGAGGAAACTCAGGCAAAGAGAGATTAAGTGACTTGCCCAAGTTCAAACAGGGAGTAAGTGTCTAAGGCTAGAGTTGAACTCAGAGTTTCCTGATTCCAAGTTAAACCCTCTATCCACTGCATCACCTTGCTGCTTCTAGATATCTAAGTATTTATGTTTCCTAGAATGGATTTTTGCCATTATCTGTCTAAAGTAGCCCTACTCACAGAATCATAGCATTTAGAGCTTGAAAGCAAAAGTCATCTAGTTTGATTTCTTTTCATTTTAAAGATGAGAAAATTGGGTCCCAAAGGGAGTAAGAAATTTTGAGGTTTTACAGGTAGTGACAGAAGAAAAAACAGATCCAAGAACTAGCATTTTTCATATACTCTGTCTCATTGTCTCCATATTAGGAGGTAATAGTCATTCAAAAAGTGGTGAGCCAGGTTGACAATCCTCTATTTTCTTTTAGAGTGGAATATGACATCAAATTAGGTTCTAAGAACAAGGATGTAGTGGCAGGTGTTCATTCTTATAAGACTCATGAAGAGGTGGTTGTTCTTGTTGTGTGGATATGTGTTTGTGGTGTCTGATCTACAAGGAGGATTTTTATCTTTACAAAAGATTCTCCAAATTTATATTCTATGGTGTTGGGGGGCAATTTAGGTAAAAACAGATCTTAGTTTAAGGAAAATTGAATTTTCCTGGCATAATTGTTGTATGGTTTCAAGACATAGAATATAACTATCTCCAAAAAATTGAAAATTATTATCATGCAAAGAAGAATGTGTGATGACTATGATTGGTTTCAAAGATATTATAAATAAGATGTTATATAATGAAATCAGCATAAAAGATGTTATTAAAGAAATGCAAAAAAATGGTATCATCAGATACCAAGAGATAGCCAAAAAGAGGAACACTCAATGGACCTCTTCATGTTTCAGTGACATGAAGTCAAGAAAAACCAAGGAAGAACCCTAGTTGGGGTGGACTTTCTGTGGCTAATTTGTGGGAGGAAATGGAGATTTACTCAAAATGAGCATGTGGGAATAGCTTGCTTTCTATATTGCTGAAAGGAGTATCTACATCTAATACATGACAAATCCATTTGAATAATTGAGATTAAAGCTCCCATAATCAATTAGCAATTTCTTACAATGTATAGCCTGACTCACAGCCTCATCCTAATAATAGCAGGTGATATTTATGGGAGACATAGCATTGCATAGTAGATGGAAAGCTGTCCAGGTAAACTTGGATTGAGTTCCACTGCCTGACACTTGCTGGTTGTGTGATTTTGGTTATCACTTGATTTCTCAGTGTTCTAGCAACTCTCTACAACTCTTAATTGCAGAGAAGATGCTGACTTACATTGATTGAAAAGTTTCTCACTGGGAGCTTCATATATCAATGAAATTCAATATCCAGTCCTAATACCTATATTACTGAATCTGAAAATGGAAATTAGACTTTAGTTTCACTTATTAGCAGTGTGACATTATACAAAGCATAGAACTTATCCTCTCTGGGCCCAAGTTTGAATTTGAAATTCTATAATTTTAATTGTTTATCAGCAACAAATCTGGGGGGGTAGGTGATAAAAATATTATTTGTCCCATTTTATAGATAGAGATACTGAGGTTCAGAGGTTTAGTGAACAAATATGCAGAGAAATAAGTGGCATTATGGATAATCTTTGGCCAATACAATGTAGGAGCCAAGTCTCTTTGTCTCTATTCAGGTCCAGTTTCCTTTCTTAAATACAAAGGCTTGCAGAGAAAAGTTCTCAGTTCATATGAGTGGATATAACTCCAATTCCCTTCCCTCAATTCCTACCTCTAGTTTAGATACTGAGCAGGATGTTCTTTTCCTTCAGTTTATTCAGAACAAATTCAGAGTTGAGGTTTTACTCTTGGATTCTCATAGGGAGGAGTCAGGGCACAGATTATCAACTGAGTTTACAGTTTTCAACTATCTGTTATTCCTGTGAATAACAGGTAAGGACCCGTGAATGAATAAATGAGAGCTGACTGATACTTTCAAAGTCAAATGAAATATAGATTATTTGACCTGTCCTTATGGAGGAAAAAAATAGATCTGCAACAGAGAAAATTAAGATTTTAAAAATATTTTTAAAAAATTAATGTACTACATAGTAAAGAGAATAAAAGAAATGTTTTCCCAAGCTGACAGTATTGAGTATATTTAGAGGTGATTTTTATTTGTTTTCAATTTTCCTTTTGTTTTTAAGTTAAGCTAAGATTTCATTTCTGTATACCCTTTTCCTGGAACTAGATGTCAAAATTTTTGAACCATGGCCCTAAAAAATTTTTAGAGTAAAGCCTTTCTAATAGAAAAAAAAGTTGTTTCTTTCCCCCTAGGCAGAACTATTTCCTGGAAAACACAAGCATTCTATTATCTCCCTGTAAAACATCACACTCAGTTCATGTTTATGCAGATAATAAAATGCTTTTATATCTTCTATAATAGATTTTTCCTAAAATATGCTTTTTAACAAATGCATTAAAATGAATAAACAGCATCTGCTAGATAAACAATGGAAAACATCTCTATTTTTGCAGCCTCTTCATCGTTTTAATGTTTATCATTTTTACCCATCACAACCATTTAAATTCCATTTCATATATTAATAAGTCTGTAATTCTGATTAGAGGTGAAAAGCCCTGAAAATTGCATTAAGGCTGTTTAGGATTAGATGGACCAGTTAAAGCCCTCAAGTAAATGGCTTCTTTTGGCTTTCTAGCACCTCCATAGTATCAGGCAGTAGTGCCTTTTCCACACATCAGGTATGTTCACAGCTGGAAGCCTATTGCTTTTTCAGGACCCTTGTGAATGTGCATATATAAATACACAAGCCTAGGGCAGACATGGATCCACATTTAAGTTCTCCCTCCAACATTTATGGAAAGCAACACAAATAAATTCTGAACTCACCATCTGTGATATCATTCTTTTGGGCTGTCCTCTACAAACACAGCAGGCTACTGTGAATGCCAGTCACTATGAGTTTCTTTGAAACAGCGCCAGGGAAAATTTTTCCCCCACTGGGCTTTCATCAGATAAATGATCTTGGGGCTGATACTACTGTTCCACACAAACAAGATTCAAGCCAGAGACATCCTGGCAATATTCCTGATTTTTTTTTAAAGCTGGATGAAAAAATAATGATTGCGTTATTTTCAATCCATGGTATAGTTCCCCAGTGTCTGATTGTCTTTAAGAGTACTCTGAGATGCCTTGAATACAAGGAATGATGTAAAAACAATTTTTGACTACTTGTCTTATAATTGACCCTCAATTCTGTGACAGGTAAAATATAAATCACTGGAGAGACAAAGGTTCAAGCTTCCAAGCATATCGATTTATTAAGCAATACATGCCAATTGTATAACAAATCAGGACTAGGTCCTTCAGCTTGTCATTGGACCCAGAATACGGGAAGAGACAGATTTTTATGGATTAAAAGAAAACAATTAAAAGGATATAAATCAATATGTGAAATTATTGTTGTTGTTTTTCAGTTTTTTTTAATCATGTCTGATTTTTCATGACTCGATTTGAGGCTTTCTTGGTAAAGATATTGGAGGGTTTGCCATTCCTTCTCCAGTTCATTTTATAGATAAGGAAACTGAGGTAAACAAGATTAAGTGACTTGTCCAAAATCACACAGTTTGTAAGGGTCTGATGCTGGATTTGAACTCAGGAAGATGAATCTTCATGACTCCAGTCCTACTATGTTGCATACTGTGACACCTAGCTGCCCCATAATATTAGGTAATTTGATTTCTAATAGGAGGCAAGATTAGGGCTTTCCAAATTGGGAGGGGGAGAACAAACATGCAATTCCATGAAATCAGGAAAAGAGGTGGATACAAGGATATGGGTCTTGTTTTCAGAAAAAGAAGTAACAACAACAACAAACAACAACAACAACAACAAACAACATGAGTTCCTTGAGATGTATACTCATGAGAAAACTTCCTGCCTCAATCTTTGGTTCTGATCCAGGTTCTGGTCAGCCTAACCTACGTCCTTAGTCTAAGGAACAGCTAGAGGTATCCAGCTTCACAGTCATGGAGGGCTAGGTTCAAACAATGCAATGAATTTTTTACAATTTTTATAACTGAATAAAATTTTCTCAAAAGACAGAAATTGGACTATTCTCATAATTGAATAGAAAAGGAACTGAACTAGATACTGAATTGCATCATAAAATAGTCAGTGTACTTCACTCAATCCCTATAATTTCTTCAATTCACTGCTTTTCCCTTATCTTTTAGCTCTTATATTTTAAAATACTGTAAGATGTAGTGTTATTAAATTAATTGTAACTGTAATTTTTCATCTTTACCTGCTGTACAGATTTTTCATCCTAATAATGGGGACTTCATTGCTGTTCATTTGATTTTAGTGGAGGTAGACACATTCTACATCAATGCCACAAATCACAGGCCATCTTGTCCTTTTGAAAAAATCTGTATGAAATGCTAGGTTGGTTGTTGTTCAATCTTCTTGTATCTTACTCTTTGTGACCCTATTTGGGGTTTCCTTGGCAAAGAAACTGAAATGGTTTGCCATTTCCTTCTTCAATTCATTTTACATATAAGGAACCGAGGCTTATGTTAGTTGCCAAAGGCTGGCTTTGATTGTTTTTTAAAATAACTATTGCTTTTCTCCATCTAACTGATCATATAAGTAGTTAAAATATGTCCTTATTTTGAGAATCATAATCCTTCACTGGAATCAAATTCCAGAAATGATTTTCCAATTGAAGAACATAATCTAAGAGACACTTTGAAAAATGGGAATCTTCCCTACCCCCTCCTCACTAGTCAATGACTTATTTTCTGAAGAAAATACAATCAGAAGGAATCCTGGGTAAAGAGTACGAGAAGAAAGAGGATTGGAGATTCTTTAAAAAAAATCATTGTTTAAAGTTTCCATCAGGTTAGCAGTTTTAATGTCTGAGTCAATTTCTTGGTTTCTATTTTAAAGAAAGACAGAAGCAGTCTTCTTGTGTTCTGTTCAGTAGTTGCTTATTCTATTACAGAATTGGTCACTAAGTAGTGATGGACAAAATGATTACTGGCTATTTTTCAGTGGTGCTTTAAGTTTCTTTCAAGCAAGTCTAAGTGATGTGGAAAGAGGCAACTCTATAGAGCAAAGAGAAAGACTGGGGAAACCATGTTTAAAAATTTTAAAGCTAAGCTAATAGAGTGGAGGTAGAAGTGGAGAGAGGATAGTTTCTCAATAGTCTATTACTATCCCCCCATTTTAGATCCTCTACTTTCTAGTATTTCATACACCAAAGATTTAAAAGGTATTTCAGTTGTACTTTGAGCATAATTAGAGCAATTAAGGAAGAAACAAGTTTCTTAAAACAAACAAAAAAAAGTTTTCTAAAGCAGAGATCAGACCCTATTCACGAATCAATAGAGGTTCGCTCTTGGCTCAAATACAAACTCCTCTTCACGTTCTGTTTTCTGCCTGCTTTTTAGACTTATTGTGCATTACTCTTCATAAACTCTCTATTATAGTTAAACTGGCCTATCTATTTTACATATGCAACATTCTGTCTCAGTGCTAGTTTCTTGAATGTATTCTATTCATCACCTTAATCTTTCTGGGTCCCTAGCTCTCTGCAAAACTCACATCAAATACTATTTTCTTTCTCCAGTCTTATTTGATCTCTCCTAAACTATTAGTCCTTCCTTCCTAAATACAGAATGTTTCCAAACCATGTGTATGTATATGTGTATACATATGTATATGTGTGTATATGTCTATAGTGTATACATATTACACATATATATGTATTATGCATACATATACCTGTATGTATATATGTATTTTAAATTTTTCTATGTGTATGTTTTCCCTTTGATGCAAAATAATTTCCTTAAGGATAAATATCATTTTCTTGTTGTCTTTCTTTTCCTAGAACAAAACAATAGATATGTAGAACAATTCTAGCCCATAGAAGATGTTTAATAAATGCTTGTTAATTTGCTGTAATCTTACCTTCTCCTCCTTAGAATCCTTAGCTTCTGTCAAGGTATAACTGAGGTGAAGACCTCCTTTCCTGATACCTTTAATTCCCAGTGTTTTCTCTTTCCTCAAGTGATCTTGTATTTATTTATCTGGAGAATATTAAACTCTTGGAGGGGAGGAACTATTGTCATTTTTTTTAATATGTCCCAGAACCTAACTAAGGAACCTACTCCCTTGGTAGGATGCTTAATAAATGCTGAATTGAACTAGTCTGATTCCCCCATTTCATATAGGAGAAAACCAAAGCCTGGGGTTATTCTACTTTATAGATTACTAAGCCTTTTCACATACATTGCAATTAGCCATTCTAAAAGGGATAATTGTAATTTGCGAAGATTAGGTCCATAATATCTACACAATCTGGAAAATTCATGTAAACATTTTTGGTCTTCCCTTCACACCAGAGAAGTCTGAATTATTATGATATTAGAAGATAAAATAAATTGATATTATATAAAATTATAGATATATTTCCTGCATTCTGAGTTTCTAAACATTTTGCTGGCCTTTGAGCTTCATCTCTGGCTCCACAAAACTCCCCCCAAATTAGTTTCATTTCTTATGCTTACCCTGAATATATTGAAATCACAATGGAGAAAGTTGTAATGCAAAAGGGAATAATTGTATTTTATTTAATTTTCAGAACAACCCTATGAAAATAACAAGTCAAGCCCTATTGCCCTCATTTTGTAAATAGGAAAACTAAGGTTTAAAGGAGTAGATTTATTTGCCCATATTATTAGAGCACTAGCATATTTTTTTTCAATAAAAAGGAACTATTATAGAGATCTGTTATTAGGATATGGATCTGTGGTTTATGATATGAATGTCTAGAGGCAATTGTTGAATGAGCATTAGACAATGATAAATTAAGATACTCAACTATTTCTCCAAATGTTGATATGATTGGCTTTACTTTGCCTCTCACATTTGCTGTTGTTGAATGGATTTTGTTTTGTTTTGTTTGGGTAGGTTTTTGCAATGTTTCTGCTATGTCTACATATTCTACTTTATGATCTACTTTTACCAGAAGATAGGTTACCTGCTTTGTTAGCTGGAATGTGTTAGGCTATTCAATTCAAAAGTTTTATCCCATTTATCTTGCAGTATAATATGCATATACATATATACAATATAATATACATATACATATATACATATATACAATATAATATACAAATAATAAACTACAATATAAAACATTCTAAGGTTGACTCTTAAAACTTCCTTTTTTCGACCTGTATTCAAAGGCAATTTTCTAATAAATTGTTTTAGTAACATAATCATTGCTGCTCCTATAACCATAATAAGCAAAGTACACTATATTCTATCTTATGTACATGATTCTATCTTTGGGCGTTCACTCAGGTCATTTCTTTTGTCTGCAGTAATATATCCTTCAATTTTCCCAACCTCTACTTATTAAGTCATATCTGTTTTTCAGGGCCTATCTCAAATGCTACCTCCTCTAAGAAACTTTTTTTTTGAACTTCCTTATCCGAACTCATTACATTATGTACTAATCTACCTTTAGAATTTAAAATTTTGGATGACAGTTATTTTTGTACATGTCTTATCTTGTCTTTTAGGTTGTTCAACTCATTTAGGATTGGAAGGAATCATTTCTGGCATTGTGCTGGCTAGTAGCTAGGGGATTAACCTTTCAATATCCTTTGGCAGAATTAATAGCATCTGCCAACTTTTGTCATTCTGTGAGCTAAGTATCTATTTGGATGCCTACATTTTCTTTAGGCTGAGGATTATTGAGAGGTAGATAGGGTAGAAAGAGGTCTTTGAAAGGCATATTCTTGACTAAGAAAATATGAAAAAATATGACATGATGGTACACATCTATAATCTATAATATAGTCTACCGAGTTGGGCTAGTGAATCACTGGAGTTCAGGGCTTTTGAGCTGCAGTGGAGTTATGTTCCACCAAGCATGAGTCTGGCACTAAAATATTAAGCCCCCAGGAGTATAGGGCCACCAGATTGTCAGAAAAATCAGGGTAGTTAAAGCTTCTAGATCAATTAGAATTAGAGAAAAGAAGGAAGAAAGGAAGGAAGGAAGAGAGGGAGGAAGGGAGGAAGGGAGGAAGGAAGCAAGGAAGGAAGGAAGGAAGAAAGAGAGGGAGGAAGGGAGGAAGGAAGGAAGGAAAGGAGGAAGGAAAGAAGGGAAGGAGGAGGGGAGGAAGGGAGGGAGGGAGGGAGGAAGGGAGGGAGAAAGGGAGGAAGGGAGGAAGGGAGGAATGGAGGGAAGGGAGGAAGGGAGGAAGGGAAGACTGGAGGGAAGAAGGAATGGAGGGAAGGAGGGAGGGAGGGAAGAAGAAAGGAAAGGAAAGGAAAGGGAGAGAGGGAGGGAGGGAAAAAAAGGAGAGAGGGAGGGAGGGAGAAAGGAAGGGAGGGAGGGGAAAAAGGGAGAAAGGGAGCAAGGAAAGAAGGAACAGAGTTAGTCTCAGAAGCAAAAAGAGCCATGTTCAAGTTCCACCTCTAACAACTTCTAATCCAGGTCCTAATCTCTCAGTGCTCTAAACAATTCTCTTACACACCTGCATTCATAGAGGGAGTTTCTTAATTGATAGTTTTCTGTCTGGAGAATCCTGCTCTCCTTTCTTTGCCCTCCACTAACCTAAGGCCACCCCACACTGCCTCCAGTGTTTATTTTAGGGGATCAGAACATCTATATATTTCACAGATAAATGTAAAGGACTACAGCATTTAAGCTTATATTACTAGTTATTGTTCAAACATTTTTCAGTTATGCTGACTCGTTGTAACCCCATTTGGACTCCAGGCTAAGAACTCCTAAAGTTAGATTATCTAAATAAGGCAGCACACCTAAAAAGAGGCTATTCAGCCTTTTCTTGAAGACCTCTATTGAGGAAGAAGCAACCACTTCCTAAGTTAACCATTTCTACTTTTTAGATAGTCTAAGTGTTAGGAAGTTTTTCCTTTTAATGGAACTCAAACTTGCCCCTTCAAAATTTCCTCACAGAGGTCTCATTTCTATACTTGCTAGAAGTGAGTCACTTCACCTTTCTCATTGGAGCAGGTAGTTTTTTGGGGGAAACTTCTTTCAATAGTTATGTGGCCCTGAACAAACCAATTAACTTCTTTGAATTTTCCTCTTTTCTCATTTGTGAAATAGGGCTAATAACACCTCATAGGGTCTCTGAAAGTATCAAATATGATAATATATGTAAGGCACTTTGCAAAGCTTAAAGTACTAACCATAATTGTAAACATTCCTTTAAAAATCTGAGGATCTGAGGTTTCTTGGTGTGTTTTTCCCACATTAGTACAGAAAGCCAGTCTTCAATGAGTTTTCTACCTGCTAAGTTTACCCATGTTATTATGCATTAAAGAGGTAGCTTGAATTAAAACATGGAGGAAACAGGAAAAACTGGGTTCAAGTCTGGCCTCTGATATATTCTAGCTATGTGACCCTGGGCATACCACTCAACATCTGAATGCTTTAGGGTCCAACAGGCATGGGTTCTTACATTGTCTGAAAAGAGCTCTGCAGCCTTATAGTGACTTGGAACACCATATGTTTGTGTTATCTATGTCTTATTATACTTTTATTTATTTTGTTAAGTATTTCCCAATTACATTTTTAATCTGGTTATGTAACTCTAGGGAATGCTGTGACAAAATCAGAGTTGTAGTCACCAACCTTATTTTGCATCAAAGGAGTTTTTATTTCTTCTTGGAGGATCCCAATGTCTTATATTTCAGTCTAAGTACCAGACTATCTCTTTTTTCACTTATTCAAGTTCTTTGCACTTTTTTTCTCTACTTCTAATATACAAGTTATCATTTTGTCTTTTTATCCCTAGCACATCGAACAGTGCCTGGCACATAACAGTTGCTTAATAAGTACTTGTTTATTTATTAACTGGTAATATGCTGCTTTCCATTTATATGCACCACTACAATTTTGATTCTTCACATAATAGAGCATTGCTGGAAAAAAATGTTATTAAAGTGATGGTCTTTTGTAGCAGTGAGAATCTTAGTACCCCCAATGCATCCAGCTGACCTAAGCCATGACTATTATTATCTCTAAGCCAAGTACCTACTAAAGGAACTCAATTTTGCTACTTCTGAGACTTCTAAAACTTTCATTTACATGTAATGCCTACTTCCCTTAAGCCCTAGTAACCTAACCTTTCAATTGTTACAAGACTAATCCTTTCTGAAATTTTTACCTGAATATTTGAAGACCTAGAATTTAGGATTTTGACATAAAGCTGAAATGGATATACCACCATGGATATACGTAAAATCTGAAAGATTTGTCTTCAGTTACCTCTCTCTTCCTGAAGGCTTGTGCAATAAAGTTTTTGTGACTTGCATCTAGGCCACACCAAGTGGGGGAACATGGCAGACTTTTCCTTTGGTAGCAAAAGTTTTGGATGACTTTGAATCCTTGCCTTTCTTCAAGATTCAACTCATGTGCTAACTCCAGGAAGTCTTTGATTTCTTTATTTTCAGCATTCTCTCCCTCTTTCTCAAGTCATCATATGTCTATTTACCTGCTTCTCTGCTATGTACCCTTCAGTAGAATGTACAGTCATTGAGAAAAGAGACTTTTATGGTCTAACCTAAAATTCCCAAAGCTTGACCCTCTGTTTTGCACTAGTACACATTTAATATGGACTTTTCAGATTGGATTAAGTAAGGTTAGTAATTTGCAATGAAAAGAATGCTATCTCTGTAGTCATATGATCTCCCATCAAATTCAGTATCTAATGTTTATTATCTGTTACCTCACTTCTCTCAGACTCAGTTTCTTCATATAGAAAATGAGGAAGATAAGTAAACTCTATGATCTTTAACATCCCTTCTCACTCTAAATGGATGAGTTGATATTTTCTGGGCTTTACTTTCTTTATAAAATGAGGGGGTCAAAGTAGAGGACCCCAGGGATCCTTCCAACTTTCCATATATGAACTTCTATCTTTTCACTAAATCTCCTGCCAACCCCCAAGGAAGCTGTTTTGCTGCTAAGCATCTAGATCATTGCCATGATCAGTTATTGTTTCTGGAATCATTTGCTCATACTTTAAAGTACCACAATATTAAATTGCAAAAGGGAACAATTTCAAGAAACCATTAGAAAATTTTTGGCTCCTGAAAATTGCAGTTTTTATTATTGGAAAGACAAGACGATCCTGTGGTAAAACGTGCACATTCAAACACTCTTCCAAACAGCATCAGTTTAGAAAATACATGAATATTTTGTTTTACTCCTCTTCCCCATTGGTTATGATTTGTTCAATGCAGTTTTTTTTTAATAAAGCTTTTTATTTACAAAACATATGAGTGATTTTTCTACATTGACCTTTGCAAAAACTTTTTTTCCCAAGCTTTTCCCCTTCTTCCCCCCACCCCCCACCCCTAGATGACAGGTAATCCAATACATGCTAAATAGGATAAATTATATGACAAATACAATATATGTATACATATCTATACAGTTATCTTACTGCATAAGAAACATCAGATCTAGAAAGAGAAGAAGAAAAAAACAACCTAAGAAGGAAAACAAAATGCATGGAGATATTCACAGAAAGTGTTAAAATGCTGTGTTGTGGTCCGCACTCAGTTCCCACAGGCCTCTCTCTAGATGTATATGACTATCTTCATCGCTGAACAATAGGAACTGGTTTGAATCACATCATTGTTGAAGAGAACCATGTCCATCAGAATTGATCATCGTATAGTCTTGTTGCTGTGTATAATGTTCTCCTGGTTCTGCTGATTTCACTCAGCATCAGTTCATATAGGTCTCTCCAGGCCTCTCTGAAATCCTCCTGTTGGTCGTTTCTTACAGAGCAATAATATTCCATAACATTCATATACCATAATTTATTCAGCCATTCTCCAATTGATGGGCATCCTTTCAATTTCCAGTTTCTTGCCACTACAAAAAGGGCTGCCACAAACATTTTTGCACATGTGGGTCCCTTTCCCTCCTTTAAAATCTCTTTGGGATATAGGCCCAGTAGAAACACTGCTGGGTCAAATGGTATGCACAGTTTGTTAACTTTTTGAGCATAGTTCCAAATTGCTCTCCAGAATGGTTGGATCCGTTCACAGTTCCACCAACAATGTATCAGTGTCTCAGTTTTCCCACATCCCCTCCAACAGTTATCATTATCATTTCCTGTCATTTTAGCCAATCTGACAGGTGTGTAGTGGTATCTCAGAGTTGTCTTAATTTGCATTTCTCTAATCAATAGTGACTTGGAGCACCTTTTCATGTGACCAGAAATAGTTTCAATTTCTTCATCTGAAAATTGTCTGTTCATATCTTTTGACCATTTATCAATTGGAGAATGGTTTGAATTCTTATATATTTGATTCAATTCTCGATATATTTTAGAAATGAGGCCTTTATCAGAACCTTTGGATGTGAAAATATTTTCCCAGTTTACTGCTACCCTTCTAATCTTGTCTGCATTCATTTTGTTTGTACAAAAGCTTTTTAACTTGATATAGTCAAACATCTATTTTGTGATTAATGAGAACCTCTAGTTCTTCTTTGTTCACAAATTCCTTCCCCCTCCACAGGTCTGAGAGGTAAACCATCCTACATTGTTCTAATTTGTTTATAATATCATTCTTTATACTTAGATCATGAATCCATTTTGACCTTATCTTGGTATATGGTGTTAGGTGTGGGTAAATGCCTAATTTCTTCCATACTAGTTTCCAATTATCCCAGCAGTTTTTGTCAAATAGTGAGTTTTTATCCCCAAAACTGGGGTCTTTGGGTTTATCAAACACTAGATTACTATTGTCATTGAATATTTTGTCCTGTGAACCTAACCTATTCCACTGATTGTTCAATGCAGTTATAATGAAACAAAAATAAGCAGAGTAATAGCAATACATGCAGTAGGGGAGATAAAGCATAACTATAAGTCCCCTTTAGGCAATTACCTGATTTTCATCGATAGCAATGCAATAAAGATAACAGAGACATCCTGGGGGTATCAGATACCTCCCTAGCTACATAGTTAATTGGATAAACAGTAAGCCCCAGGGTTAGCTTGGCTGGATGCCTGGTAGTCAGAACAGGATTCTGGAGATTGGTGGCTCATACCTCAGAAGTGTAGGGCAGCATTAGGAAACAGGGACTATTGTAGGAACATTGTGTGGGCCTCAGATGGGTCCAGGGTTCTGCTTCACACTGCAATTGCCTTGGCAGCTGTTTTTGGGACCTGTCCCCTCCCCTTTATTTTTGCCATTCCCAATTACTTCCATTTCTCTGCCATTAGCCTTGGTGGTTCCCTCCAATAATAATTGCTAACATTCCTATAAGAGTTGGCATTCATATCTAATTTGATGAGAGACATAGTTTAGGGACAGGAACTATGCTTTATATATGAATGATACCCTGGTTCATTATCTAGCATGTCTAAGTGGATCCTTTCAAGAGGCAGCAAAGTATCATAAAATGAATATTGGATTTCCAGTGACTCTGTGACCTTGAGTAAATTATTAAACCTCTTTGTGACTCTATAGCTTCACCTATAAAATAAAGGATTGGACTATCTGACATTTGGAGTCACATTCAGATCTAAAACTTTGATTTTGGGATGTTAACAAAAACCCTATGAGATAGGTAGAGTCAGTATTATGAGGCCATTTTATAAGGTGGTTAAGTATTTTACTCCAAATCCCACCAAAGACCAAGTGATAGAGGCAGCTCTCAAACAAACTATTCTGATTACAAGTCTCCATTGTGCTTTCTGCTTCCTCTACCTCCCAAAGTATCTATATAGTTCCTTGAGCAACCCAAAGTGTAAAAATAAAAGAAGCCCCTAAGAAGCCCCCCTCTTAGTTCAATTCCAAGCAAAAGACTGATCAATCAAGCAATAAACATTTATTAAGTGCCTACTGTGTGCCAGTTCTGTGCTATCAGAACTTACCTAGTCACTTAAGATATCCTTGTTGAGGCACTTATCTGATCCAGAATAGACTTCACAAAGTGACTTTCTTTGAGCAGCTGTAAAAATTCCTAAGCCCACACAGTTATGCTCCCTCTGGTAACTGTGTCCCTCATTCTTCAGACAGTCAAGTCAGAGTTTTTAAGCTGTGATTTTTTTTTTTTTTGCAAATTATATATATTTAGGAAGTCATTTTTTTCCCAAAGTGGATACATGACCTAGGCATAAAAGGAGGTATCATAGATGAATTAGAAGAACATAGAATATGTTATCTATCCGATGCAAGAAGAATTTATGAACGAACAAGAGATAGAAAACATTGTGAGAATTTATGCACGAAGATGCAAGAAGAATTTATGAACGAACAAGAGATAGAAAACATTGTGAGATATAAACTGGATCATTCTGATTACACTAAATTTAAAAGTTTTTGTACAAATAAAATCAATATAGCCAAGATTAGAAGGAAAGCAAAAAATTGGGGAAATTTTATAAATGGTTTTTCAGATAAAGTTGTTGCACTTCAAGTATATAGAGAACTTTGTCAAATTTCTAAGAATGAGTCATTCCCTAATTGACAGTCAAAGTATATGAGTAGGATGAAGATATTAAAACTATATATAGTCATTTGAAAAAATGTTTTACATCATTCTTGATCAAAGAAATGAAAATTAAAAGAATCTTGAAATATCGTCTTACACTTATCAGCTTGGCTAAAATGATAGAACAGATGTTGGAGGGATGTGGAGAAATTGGGACACTAATACACTATTGGTGAAACTGAAGATTTTTTGGAGAAAAATCTGGATTTATGCCAAAGAGTTAAAAAGCTGTGTATACCTTTTGATCCAACAAATTAGGTTTATTTCCCCAAAAAGGGGAAAAAACATATGTGTTATAAAATATTTATAATAACTACCTTTGTGGTAGCAAAGAAGTAGAAATTGAGGCTATGCCCATCCTTTGAGGAATGACTAAACAAGTTGTGGTATATAATTGTGATGGAATACTACTGTGTTATAAGGAATGATGAGCTGGTTGATAAAAAAAAACACGGAAAGATATGCACAAAATAATGAAGAATAAAATGAGCAGAATCCAGAGAATATTGTAAACAATAACAAATATTTTTCAAAGAATAACTGTGAAGACTTATTTATTCTGAATATAAACTCAACCACAAGATGAGAACTTGTGGTTCTCCAGAGAAAGAACTAGTAAACAGTAGTATGCATAGTATGGTTGTGTGTGTTTGAGGGGGGATTTTGGGGGTAGTGTGTGTGTGTGTGTGTGTGTGTGTGTGTATGAAATGCTAGCCTTCTCTAATATGGGGTAAGAGAGTAGAGAGATCATTTGGAATTTAAAATGTAACCAAAAAAAAAGTAATTTTTTTTTTGTAAAAAAGTAAGTCATTGGGGGCAGCTAGGTGGTGCAGTGGATAGCGCACCAGCCCTGGTGTCAGGAGGACCTGAGTTCAAATTTGACCTCAGACAGTTAACACTTCCTAGTTGTGTGGACAAGTCACTTAACCCGAATTGCCTCAGCAAAAAAAAAAAAAAAGTAAGTCATTGTTTTAATATTTCATTTATTATCTCTAAAAAAAATGTTCCTGAGTATCTTTTATCCCATGCCACAGCTATGAGACTTTTGGAAAGTCACTTAACCTCTTTAAATCATTTTTTTTCTTCTGCCAAATGGAGATGTTAATACTTATCCTACCTAACTTTTAGAGCTATTGTAAGGGTATAAATTTCAGAATTATGGCTAATTTATAAAAGCTGCTTATACCCTAGAAATCACAGATCTGAACTTTCTCCTTTAACTACTCTCACTCACCCCTGAAAAAAGCTCAGCAGTGAATTGGTAAATTGGGGCAACAGAATATAATAAATTCAATAGGTTACATAGTCTTTATTGTCATATGAAACTTATCAGACTTATTCCTATAGATAAAGGGCCTTTAGATGAGAGATGTAATGTTATTCCTTCAAAGTACAAAGGAAAAGAAAGATATTAATATTATAACAGTTAAATAATAAAAATAGCTCTTTATTTATACTTAGAAGATTTGTACTTCTAACCCTTCTAACTATAATTGACCTATTATTTTGCTTTTAAGAAGAAATAGAAAATAATCATTCAAATGATCTATTTTCTTTTCTTTTTTTTTTTCTGAGTCAGTTGGGGTTAAGTGACTTGCCCAGGATCACACAGTTAGGAAGTGTTAAGTGTCTGAGGCCAGATTTGAACTCAGGTCATCCAGACTTCAGGGCTGGTGCTCTAT